>JADDOH010014100.1:0-50511 GCA_016648135.1 Agrypnia vestita | reverse complement strand
TGTACTCTATTTCCATACATTTCCCGTACGTATAAGAATGCGCGCGCGAGCGAAGAACAATGCACTTAAGCGTATAGCGGAATTCGGAAACGCGTTGATCGGTTGCACAAATTATTACTATTATAGAAAAAAAATTAAATAAAATCTTGTTGTCAATCAGTGATATTTTTATTTCATTAAATAAAGCATAAAAACAGGCATCGGTTGCACAAATTATTACTATTATAGAAAAAAAATTAAATAAAATCTTGTTGTCAATCAGTGATATTTTTATTTCATTAAATAAAGCATAAAAACAGGCACAAGTACCCACAAGTTTACGCAAAATATTATTATTATATTTATGTCTCAATCTACGTGCAGTTTTATTAATACCTTTTCAAATGATAAAACAAAAACAGAATGCGCAAAGTACAAATCACACAAGGATGTTGCGATGGTTGAAGTATCACTTGATTTTTGTTGATACATTCATTATTCGATTATTCTTCATGTGTCCAGATATATTTAAATTCATTTTCCACCGCAAACTTTTTAGTAATCACTTTCGGTTAAAAGATTTTATATTTGTGGTTGGATATAATTATTTATTTGACATAACAAATTTTGTATAAACCACACTGATTTAGATAATTACTTAGCAGCTATAAAAGATTTTATAGCTGCTATGTAAGTATCTTGGATTTTTTTAACGGTAAATTTCATTACAATTGCTTTAGAATATTCGGTAGATTTCATAGATCGAATTGGGTAGGACTTATCAATATTAAGGTTCCTAGAATTGAGTTTAACTTTCGTTTCGATTTTTTTTATTGTATGTTGTATATTTTCATTCTTTTACATTGGAATTTCTTTAATTTCTACATTTTTATTACGGTTATTGCGGTTGACATTATTAATAAAATAATATGCGCATCTGCGTGAGACATTTTTAATTACAGATTTCGCAAAGAACACTTTTTTGACGGGTATTAAATACTCATTTAATGTTTTTAATTTATATTAATTCTGATGTGTTCTTCGCCACTACATCATTTAGATCAGACGATGTCTCGTCGGCCCACGAGAGTCTGGGTAACATTTATTTCGGTTAATTGATTGTTTGCCAGCAAAACTTGGAGCAAAAAGAGTCAAAGTTAAAGAAGTACGAATGGTTTCAAAATCAATATGAGAAGAATGCGTGGATAGAAAATTTACAACCGGAGAAAGGGGAACAGTTGGCGGAAGACGGCGAGGGGAGATGAGTTTAAAACGGTAGATAAATAATGAAAATATCATATAAAGCTACTTATCGACAGATATATTTTTAACATCAACCTTACTGTTCGGAAAAAAAGTCTATAAACTGTATGTACTTGTAACATAATAACATCACCAAATTAACTCTATCTAATCTAAAAACACATTTTATGGTAACTGTTAAAAAATTTTGTGTGAAGTTTTGTGGAAATTCATTTTTAAAATGCATCAAATATGAATTGGAAAACAGTGTTTTATTCCACTGTATATTTTATTTTGAGTTTAAAAGTTTTCGAAAAACTCTCATTGTCAATAACTTATTTCATAATCAATAACTTATTAAATAAGTTGAAATAAGTTATTGATAATGAGAGGCTGTCTCTGAAAATATTTTTGTTACCCCAAATATTTTTCCGTATTTAATAGCCGATTGGATAATTGGATAAAAATAAATATCATTAATCTCACATGTTTAAAGAATATTTACGATCGTTTCAAAGCAACAAATCAATTTTTATTGCTGTACAATTAATAATATCCAGTTTTCTTACTCACCTAATATTTTGTTAGTTATCAGTTTTGTAATTTTACATTTTTATAAAAATACCATTTTCTGCATATAATATTAGAAAATGTAACCTTGCCGTTGTGTAAGATTTTCAAATAAATCTTCAATAGAGGGGTAAAATTGGAGTTACATATTCTGAATCATTAAGCTTCGTATACAATAGAAGGTTGTGTTTGCGAATTACATGGGCACGTGCATATATAAAGACCATGTTTCCCTTACTAATTTTATTAATTTGTTGACACAACTAACCCTCGTAATGTTGGTATACGGGCTTGTTTTTAAAATAATATTTTATTCACTTAAAATAAAATTAGTATTCTATTTCTTGATGACATAAATATACTATGCATTGATATAAATGATTTAACATTTTCGTGAAGTTAATATTTTCTGAAATTAATTATAACCTTAATAATGATAACTATACTACACACATATTTATTTTAAGTCCATGATTGTTAAATAAACCAAATTACAACGCAGATTTGAGTGCTATCACATTTTAAAGTATTTTTTATTTGTCTATATCCTATGTATATATGTATCCGAAAAGTGCAATTCCTGATGACATACTAGACACAACATCAATCTAAATATATTATAAAACGCTCTCATTAATTCAATAGCTAAATACAAATTTATCCGCAAAATCAAAATACTTTTTACCAAAATATAATTTAAATTTCTGCATTCGTGCCAAAATACTAAAATAAATAATGTTTTTAAACTAAGAAATGCACATTTTATGGACCTTTTGGCGAGGTGGCAGACCATTTACGTCAGTACTAAGTGAAGATAAGATCATTTAAATTAATGGAATGAATGAACAAAATAAAAAAAGCGCATCAGATCAAGCGAACAACAAAAAAACTGAACAAAACAAAAAAAGCATTATCAATATTTAAATACACGTATATTTATAAAAAGTACTTACGATAAAGTTAAGGAGATTGTTGAACAAAATACAGCAATAGATGCCCGAGGCGAGAGCATCGGAAACAGAAAAATCATAATATAAATATAGAAACATTGGAATAGAAATAGAGAGACAACAGAGAGAGACAGAAGTATGTAGAAAGATAGAATAGTGTAAAAAAACCTAAATAGTTAGATACAAATATACAGGGAAAAGTCTGCTAAAATAAGGAATGGACATGTATGAAAAAAATCTAAGGAGAATCGTACTTAGTACATTTAAATTATTCCAAAATCTAAATTCAAATACGAAAAATTATGATTCATAAAATACTCAAGGAAGATTAAAAATAGTAAGCGCTAAATATTGCAAGACTTTAATTATAAAATTAAACAAAGAAATATTCTAAAAATATGGAAGGGTTCCTGGTGGTTTATTGTTCAGATTATAGTATATTGGTTTTTTCTAGGGTATTTTGAAGTGGATCAATTTATTATTCTTCACTGAATGTAGCAACGCATTCGATACGCGAGAATGAGATAAAAAAGACAACAAACCTAAAAATCTACATTTTTTATTTATATTTCAGAATATCATTATTTCACTGATCCACCGAAGAAATGCTCTTCTAAAAAATACTAATGTAATTTAAAATATGTATTTTCTCAATTCTCATTCATTGTTCGTATATATTTTAAAAAAAGTTTTTTTTTGAACCACATAAAACAAAAAAACAAAAAGACAATCTTACCAGGAGGAAGGCGAACTGAAAATTTGCTTTTTGGGGACGGCAAGAATACTTCGAACATTTCTGTATAGGAAGAAAGAATAAAAACAAAAATAATTAAAAGAGTGCAAAATAATAAGAAAACAGTGCTAAAAAGAAAAATTTTACACTACGAAAAATAATTCTAAAACTATGTACATTAACATAAATAAAAACTAAAATACATATTAAATAAGCAAAATAATCTTATAACAAAAAATATTTAAATGGTCTATTTATTGGCCGAAACAGCATTATTTTAACATTATTAAAACAATAATATAAAATAATAATCAATTTAAACTAGTAGATTTATAATATCAATCGTGAAAATATATTCATATATCTTATAACATCAACATTCAATTTGTTTCTGCTATATAATAATAAGTATAAATTCACAAGTAATTCTCATCGTTGAATAAGTAATTACATATTATATTATATTGTGTATCATTACAAGAATAAATTATAAGACCTAGAAAATGATATAAAAATATTCAATGTACGTACAGGTACAAAATAAATACAAAAAATAGTAAATCTATTTGTCTTCTCCTACTTTACCGCTAATCTTTCAGTCTAGACGGCTTATAAATTTCGAAAAATATCAACTGCAATATTGAGAAAACCAAAGAGTAAGTGGCAGTACTCAGCCAGTGAGAGTGGAGTGGAATCGGGTATCGAGCTCCGTTTTTATCTTTTCAGAGCTCTTTCTTATCTTTGCAGAGAGGTTTGCAAAGGCTGTCGATAACACGGATATCATGGGCTAGAGAGAAGTCTATGTAAGCGTCTTATTCTACTTCAAAATTACAAAAATTTACAATATAATGACGAACTTAACGATTAATTTTTTTCGTTGGTCTATTTTTATTTCCTTTTGACTGTACTTAACATCTATGTATGTTTGCAACATATTTCATCGAAGAGACAATACCTATAAAATGTCTAAAACTAAAAAATTACTAGGCAGGTACATAAAATATTAATTAAATATTTATGTGATATTTAAGAATAATACCTGTAAAAAATAAATACTCATTGAACACATTATTTCATCCATATTAAAGGTTTCTAATTCTCAATTAAATCGAATAAAATCATTATTAAAGTCGACTGGGCGAAAAAATGAAAGGATGAGTAATTTTCCGAATACCAAATTTTCAAATAAGTTTGTTGAATAGCTATATTGTTTTCAAATATAGGTACGCACACGCATAATAATTTTCCAAAGATTTTTTCTATTTTTTTTTTAATTTTAAAGCATCTTTAAATAAATAGTAAATGACTCGTACTATAAAATAGAATTTTTTGTCAAGATTAAATGCTTTAATTCTTACGAGTGGCTAAATGTGTCTATAGATATCTCTGTGCTTATTGGCAGATACTACTAATATGTAAAATAACAAATAAATCGTGTTGACTCACAATAACATAAAGTTCCACTGAAGCCAAGCACATACCCCTCGAATACCTTATTTGCTGTAGAGGCAAGAGGTGAAATACTCTTAATAAATAATATGGCTAAGGATACAAACAGAGGAACCTCCAATTTCAAAGAGAACTTACAAATCTTTCATCTAAACATTACTTTGATTGACTGGGTCTGAAAATTCACCCAAATCGAACCGGCTTTTATTTAACAATAATGTATGATTTTTGTCATCGACAGACTTTGAAATATTTAGTATATCGATCACTCAATAATTATTATCGCTTAAATCAACAATATAATCAATTAAAATTTAGATTACTTTTAATCATCGAACGACAGAAAAACCTGAATTTTAAAAGCAAGGTTTGTGAGGGTTCGAAAAGAGATTCAAATAAAATTTATTAACTATCTCTCGCTATTTTTTAATGAAGTTAAATATTATAAATATATATTAATTTCATGAACTGTTTTGAAAAGATTTTAAGTAGAGCAATATTTGGTTCTGATAATTTATTTAGGTTATTACATAAATTATTAACCTACGTAAAGTGATTAAAATACTATACCGGTTAAATTTTCAATATTTTTACACATACCTATTTTTTACATGTGTACTTATGTAAGTATGTGTTGCTGTTAAAAAAATAGTTAGTTATATATAGATTTGATGTGAATTATCGTTTATTTGAATAAATTATAATTTTAGAATGTATACCCATTTCCTATATTTCTAATGCTGAGAAGGTAATATTTATAATTTATGTTAAAAAATACAAATGTATTCATAATTTAGAGAGGTATTATTATTTTTTTTTATGATGATTTGCGTAAATATTGGAGAATAACTGTAAATGATAATTTGCTTGATAAAATGTTTATAAAATAAAGTTGTTGAATATTTTAATTCTGTGGAACATTTTATAAAATAGATTTATAATTGAATCAGTTTAAATGATGTTTTTTATACAGATTAATTATACAGAGACTCATTAAAAGTTTATTTATATAACTGAACTACGACAGCGTAAAAAAATTTATACGCCATAATTTTGAATAATATTAAACAAAACAACGTAAAGTAATAATTTTTACGCCGTTATTTTGTATAATTTTAAACAAAGTCTATTTATAAATAACCAATTACATGAATAAATAGTAGTGGACAATTATTATTAAGTCATATTATATTAGGTCCTTACATATGAAATTGACGTTTAGTATGGGAGGAACATAAAGCCGATTTTTTTTTATTATAATATATTTATTTAATCAAAGTATGTACCATTGCTATCTATGCACTTTTGCCATCTCATAGGTAGTTCATCGATCCCTTTACTAAAAAAACCATTCGGAAGGGAATCAATAAAATCTTTGAAGGCGGTTTGGACTGCCCCATCGGAGTTGAATTTTTTCCTTTGCAAGAAGTTATCCAAATTTCGAAAAAAATGGTAATCTGTTGGGGCAAGGTCCGGAGAGTACGGTGGATGTCTTAGACATTCCAATTGAAGCTCCTCTAATTTGGTAGCCGTCTGTTGTGCAGTGTGTGGTCTAGCGTTATCATGAAGCAGCAGTGGCCTAGAGCGATTAACCAGCCTCGGTTGTTTAGCAGCTAGCTTTTCCATCATGGTTTGCAGTTGCTGACAATAGACATCTGCCGTAATCGTCTGGCCAGATTTAAGAAAGCTGTAGTGAACGACACCAGCAGTCCACCAAAACAAGTAACTCGTTTGTTGTTGATTTGCTTCTCAATTACCCACTTTCAATTTTTCCCTCTTACCAATGCTTCAAGTGGAAACAGTTTTATCACACCACCGCAGCTAACTCGGATGTGTTTGCGATGGATCCGCTTCCACAATAGCCTTCAATTCTTCATTATCAACTTTGGTCTCCGGCCGTCCACGGGGCTTGTTCTGCAGGTCGAAATTTCCAGAACGAAAACGTTGGAACCAAAAACGCACTGTGTTTTCTTTTGCGGCACCGTCGCCATACACATCATTAATCCTTCGAGCCGTTTCTGCAGCACTGGTGCCACGGTGGAACTCGTACTCGTAAATAACGCGATATTTCAAGTTTTTCATTTTGTAAACTGAGTCTCGCAAAGAAAAAAACAATTGAGGAAAAAACAAATGAATTATAATTTTCAAAACACAAATACATGAGTAAATAGCTGTAAAAATTTGGATTTGGAATTCCTAACCAAAGAGAAGATATTTGAGATCAAATTTGCCAGTACGGTAAAACGTCAATTTCATATGTAAGGACCTAATATAAATTGTTTGTTTACTTGCAATAATTAGAGAACAAATTGAGAAATAATTCTAGGTTATCTGTGATTTCATTCTGGTTACAGCTCAGTTACCCACTTTTAGTACGGTTTATTTTGGAAATTTTTTCAATGGAACTTTTGATTAAAATAGTTATATTTGATATATCGTGCAGATATGTGATATTATAATTTTAAAGAATCTAAATGCTTTTTATTTTTGAGTTTGAATGTTGAAAATGAATGAAGTTACCCGAAATATTCAGAAACTCATTTTTTAAAAAAAACTTATAATTAATGATGACACATATTGTAATCAGATGTATTAACAGTTTTAATCGAAGAATTAATCGAAGAAAATTCATTGGCTATTTGGTAGTTAATGCAATGAGATATTTTTTAAGTAAAGTCAACTCATTTATTAGAAAATTTTAGTTTTAAAATAATTTTTGAACCTAGAACAAAAATTAAGAAGGATAATTTTTCTGTTATAGAACTTCTCTCGAATTAAAAATGTATTCGCAGAAAGACATTTTGAACTGATTTTGCGGTGAATTGAGAAGAAATGCGATTGTATCTCGAAAGATTTTTTCTTAATTCCATCAGTCATTTTAAAAGGCATCAAGGTATTAAAGCGAAAGTTATCTACTATTTTAAACCCATAATCAAAAGGGAAGAAGTAACGGCAATGATAAATTAAAAGTGGGTTATAATTTATTCTAAAATATTCCAGAACTTTCAAGTTTTCGCGCACGAAGACTTACGTAGATCATTTGGGAGGGTTGTGGTAATTTTCAGGATTACTCCGCGGATTATATGAATTTTTTGAATTTTTTTAAGTTCAAAGAATATATATTTAACTTACATCCACCCACAATGCATAAACTACAAAATTTAACGAGTGTAATTTTTATGTATTTCATTCAAACATTAAACAAAATCACAATATCTACAAAAAATATCTTTACACATGCTTATAAAAGAGCATAAAATATTACATTTTAATATAGGCAGAATAATAATACGATAAATTAAAAATATGTTAACAGCATGCTACCTAAAACAATGTCTAAATTAAAAAGTGTGTATAATTCAGTACTGATATGCGCTATTTTAAATATATCTTATATTTCTGTTTATCCAATTAAGCAGGACTGCAATTTTTTTACGGAATACTTACATAGGTATTAATTATACAAGGAATCAAACAAATATCTTCCGTACAAAATAAGTGCTTTATTTCATGATACAACATACAACGGTGTTCATGATATTTAATCGAATTTACACAAGGTTCATTACGATTAAAAATAAAAGATAAATAAACACAGCGATTAAGACTAGTCTTTGTAAAAAATGAGGATTTTAACTCATTGAAATGTACATACATATATTCTCGTATATTTTATATAAATCTTGACATTAATTCTGGAAATAGTTACTTTTGCAGTAACTCAAATACTTAATAACCTGTTACAGGAAGCTGTTTAGTCATGAGCAATAATACTTAAAGCGATACGGAATACAATTATTTACTGTTATTGTTCCGGTTTACAATCATAATGGAACATATACTATGTTATGTTTAAGTGAATAAGGAAACCGAGGAATCCTTAAAAAGAGAATAACAAAAAAAGGAGATAATTTTTTGACGCTTGCTATATACTCAACATTTTCTTCATTGGTACTACAATCCGTTATAAGTTTATTTGTCTTGAAGACCTCCAGAAATCTTCCAAATTTTCACGATTCCTCAATTCTTTTAAGCATTAATTTTTTGTCTCTGCCGCATCCTACACGTTACTTCAGGCCATTCGCAATTTCTTTACATTACAGGTTTGTTTTCAAAAATTATTTTAGGTGGAGTATCACTGTCCGTTCAAAATAATATTATATCCAGATAATTTATACAGCACTTGGTTATATCTTGTCCACTACGCATAATTTGTTGTTCCTCTCCAAAGATTCGTGTGAACATCTTTCACTCAAAATATCGAGTATTCTTTCAATTTTTTTTAGTGTGTGGTGGAGTGATCTTTTGTTGTGTTCCTGAGGGAAACAACATTGGGGCGTTTCCATATTCACAATCTTCCGTCTTCACACTTTCCGATTCTCGGTGACCGTCTTCCATTTTGGAATCAGTAGCAGCCTTTCTCTTACCACCAAGGATTCTTTATAATATTTGAGTTTCCTCCATCTTCTTTCTAGACGTGACTCCACCTCTTAAAAATAAAAATAATTTATAATTTGAGAAAATTAACAAACTTTCTATAAACAACACTAATTTAAACGTCGTGGTTTCGAGACTATACTGTATCTTCGTCAGGACGAACGCATAATAATTTTCCACAAATTAAATTTGTAAGGGCCAAGTGTGTATTCGTGTAGCGGAAGAGAGGGCTGGAGTTTTACAGTGAGACATTGAAATAGGAAATATATTAAATAATGGATAAGTCGTCAAATTTAATTGGTTGTTAGTTATATTAGATTTGGCGTCGAGAGACCTTTAGATTTCTAAACATTTTAATTTTCTGTTATTTTTAGACATATTGAAATAAAAGAACACCGAAGATGTTTATGATTGTAAGTGATTATCCCTCCCCATACACAAGAATCCTAATTCTTTTTGAAGAGGTATAACATATAATAATAATTTGATTGTTAATATTTGATAGTTATCATTTTTATATAAGAAATCATATTATGTATTATCCATAAAATAAATAATACTACAGTTAAAAAAATAATGTCTCAATAACAATAACTTTTCAGAATTATCGAACGATCTATCGAACGAAGGTCTTAAGTCTAAACGAAAGTCACACTTTTAAAAATGAAAACGGCATAGAAATTTTACATACAAATTATTGAGACCTTAGGCTAGCTAATTTAGAAATGCGAGAAATAAAAAAATTCCTGAACACGAAATCTAATACAACGAACAACTAATTAAATTTAACGAATAATTCATAATTTAATAATATACTCCCCATTTCAATGTCTCACTGTCAAACTCCATCCCTTTTCCCCACCACAAATGACACCCCCACTTAACGCTTAACTCTTATAAATTAAATTTATGGAATCTATTGTGCATCCGTCCTGACGAAGATACAATACAGTAGAGTAGGTTATTGGTCTTGTGGTTAGGACACTCGCCTCGTGATCCAAAAGTCGCGGGTTCGAACCTCACTCCAGACTAGCAAGTTAGTCCTATTTTCATAGCACAAGCAATTTGCTTAGTTTGAAAATAGTAAGAATCTTGGTGTGATACGTATTCCGTGTTCGGAATACGTGTCACACCAAGTCACACCAAATCTCTATTTTTTTTTAAAAAAAATATTGAAACCGGTAGATGTTTAAAATCAATCAGCCTGGTTTATGCAAAGTGTTAGTTTTCTCGAAGTAATAATTATGTCCAACCACAAAGTTAACCTATAAACATCAACAATAATTATAACAACCGAGGGTCCAGAATTAAAACACCCAATATCAAGTTCACATAAATATCAGTATTACTGATTTTATAGCCATGGCAGAAATTTTGAAATCATACGCTTTTGATGGAATGTTTCTAAAACTTACAACCACATTTTCAAGAATTGTTATCAATTGTAAAACTGTTTCTATTACCAGATAATAACTATTAAACATTTCATCCTCTACATTCGTTAATTGGATAGTGGTGGTTTTGTTTCTGAACCACTCAATTATACATTTGACTCCAATTTATTCACAGTACATATAATGTCAACCATCAGCGTTGTAGTAGTAGCATGTAAATAATGCTTCCCCGAGGATGTGCTCCGATCTAGGTACGATATGTGCGTCGTCTGAGGAGTTGCACGTCGTCGTTTGACTTTAAAATTCCAACGCCACATTGAAGAAAATAATGCAATGGTATCCACCTTGTTTGATTGTAAACTCACTTGACACCACATCTGACATCGATATTCTAACCAAGTTTATCACTTAGCGTGCTATTCCAAGTTCCTCTAAGGCTTCGCAGGGCTTCTGATAATTAATAGTGTCGGACGCTGTTTTAAGTCAACACATATATAAAATGTCAGCATTTAATTTGCGACATTTTTCCAGAATTTGGCGCAAGGCAAACATCTTATCGATAAACCCGCCTGGCCTCGATCCACATTAGTAAACCCTAATTTATAATATACATTTGATCAGAGGGTTGTATATGTGCTGTAGAGAAATTTGAATTCCATATTTAGGAGTATATTGCCTCTAAAATTAGCAAAGTTGGTGGTCTCCTTTATTCTGAAGAGTGCCAAATTTTCCCATATTCAATTTCTTACTCATTTAAAAACATTGAAAAAAGTGTTTTTAAATTTATTCCTGGTTAGACGAATTCATTAAAATTTAATGATTTTATTATCGTCACTAAATTTCGAGTATTAAGTTTATGTACGACTTAGAATCTTCTAATGATTCGCCAGAATCAGTTCTTTCGAAAATTTGGACATTTTTGAAAGCAGTCAATGGGCTTATGTAGTAATTGTTTTTAATCGTCATCATTTTATTTTAAATACACAGAACAATATAAAAAAATACAAAATTAAAATACTCACATAAAATATTACCGTATATTTATAGCATTTCACAGAAATAGTGTATTCTATTAGACCACAATAAAACAATGATTCTTACTTATCTGTTATCTGTTTTTATATCTGACATGATTATAGTCCCAAAGCTATGATATTTTTATCCAATGACTGCTTACCTGCATTTAATATATAAAACCCTTAATTTTTTGTCTAAATTTCAAACCAATAGCAAACTAAATAATCTTCTTAATACTAAAAAAATACTTAAAATATTTCTTATATTCATATTTTGTGTAAATGTAAATTTATCAAATTATTTTAAAATGTTAATATCTTACCTCCAACCATTTGAGGTTCTCCCAAATTTACGTAGAATAGAACATCCTTTTCGTAGCTGTCCTCTTCTACGATATGCAGTGTGATCATTTTCCTGTAAAATAAAAATATAAAAATTAAAAATGTTGATTCACAAATTATATTAATAATCTTTTTCAGAGAGTAAAAAAAATATTTTGATTGATAAAACTGAATGTCTGTTTCATTAAAGAGTGAAGGAATTTTACACATATACGTGATTGGAATGGTTAATTTTGATGAGTTAATCAAATAAAATTTTATTGGACGTAGACAGTTTTTTGTTGGATATCTGGCCACAAAGCCACACAATGCAATAATTTTTCAGTTAATTTTTCACGAAACTTTTTTCGACACTATTAAAAGCTTTTATGGAATACCAAAATCTTGTTAAAAAAAATGATTGTCTTAAAACAGAATTCTTAAACATTTTTTGGATTAATTAATCCTTATGGACGATTTGTGCATCTACTTGTTATAAATCAAAACTGAGTCATTCAGAAAAATCTAACCCACGAAAAAATATTTTGACCACTAAGCTATAGGAGTCTTGTAGATTTCCGTGAATATATCGACCTTATATGTAATTCTCATTTTTATTAATTGATTAATTTTTATTTTTGTCCATAGAGCAATCCACTTTTTGTATCCATCTCTCCAGGAATAAATCAGATAACAATATACGCCAAACATAATTAGAAAAATAGAAATTTGTGGTCACAAAATTAAACAATTTAAAACAAGTAGATAAAAAATAGCGGTATACCTATAAGTAAATAAATTTTAGAACGAAAAGTGTAGATAATTTTTGACTTTCCCTGGTATATAATATTCTATAGGTACTTGCGAGTATCAAATAAATAAAAAATTCTTAGAAGACATGCTTTTATACGCTTTATTTGCATACGTTTATAATCGATTTTATAACATTACACATACAGGATCCAAATATTAAACGCATTGTTTTAAAGATTAAAACAAATTTTCAAACGGCATGTTCTTCGGCTGTTTTTGCGGCTCTAGCTTGTGGGTGACTTGATTATTAATTTGATTTGAGTGACGTTCTTATTCATTATAATTGAAATAAAGACCAAATCATGCTGAAAATGATTTAATAAAATAAAGTCATCCATTTATTTATTTATGCAAATACAAATTAACATGTAATCATAAAGATTGTAATGCCACATATATAGGACAAACGGGAAGGTCTTTTTTAACTAGATTCGCGGAACACATGCGCTGCTATAAAAATAAAAATTCAGAGTCAAAATTTGCGGCCCATCTATTAAATGAAAACCACGTCCCGCAAGGTGATAACGAACCAAAACCTTTACATATAGAAACAAAAGGTTTTAGGATGAATTTACTTGAGCAACTAGAAATAAATAAATATAAAAAGGATCCAAATATTAAACTTTTAAATAATCAACAAAAAATGATCTTCTCTCCACTTCTAAATATTTTAAAAAAACCAATAATCAAGGACATAAATTAAAATAATATTTATAAATAACACTTGCAGAAAACGGGGAATTTTGATAATTAAGCATAACGTTAACCTAGGCACCTTTAATGATAAGTGCCCGGGAAAAAACGTACATTACTACAGGGCTTCACCACAAATATCTAATTACTCTAAATGGGAAGGGGTAACTTAAAATTGTATAAATAAGTCGTTTGTACGTGGTATATCCACTGTTTGATAATGGCCTTACAAGCCGAAACAGCTGTAACACATAAAAATACTTAACCCGTAGAACTTAATAATAATATTTATTAAAATTTAATTTATTTTAAATTTCACTAAAAATAAAGTCATCCACGTTACATAAATGTTGAATGTTTCAGAGCTCCAGCTAGTCAGAAAATTGGTAAAAAATCAATTACAAGATTCTACTATAACAAACAAATAATCATTACAAACCGATGCACAGAATTCTTGAAATCGATTGTTTAATGTGAGCGTGAATTTTGACCTCACCTTGGTGCAGTAGTATAAAGTAAAACAGATTGTAAGTCTATTAAAATAAGCTGTTCCCAAGATTTACGATCCGAAACAGGATGGTCTAATAGGTGAATGAAGATAGTTAAAACATTTTATATCTTTGGGTTTAAGTGAAAAATAAAGTTATAGTTTATTGATTGCGCTGAAACGAGGGTTGGCACACAAATCAACAGAATCCAGGTTGGGACGATTATTGATTGAGTACTAACTACAGGACAAACCGACAGGAAGTGAATTAAAATGTAACATTGTTGGGCCACGATAGGAAGACGTCCAGTGATCATGACTATGACCCTGGAAATAGCCACAAAAGAAGAAAAGGGCAATTGCCATTGATGCAATTGCAATCGATGTTAAGGTGTTGTTCGTGTTATTTTTTTATTTGTATTTTTTTATGATTATTAATGATTAATTTATTATATTTTCTTCTGTAATTTTTAGTCAAATTTTTTTTTAAAATATTTATTAGGATAATGGGTACATGATACTCTAAAAATAAAATATTATAAATTTAAACTATGCCCATTATCCCAATTGCAAGCGTCTTGGGCACGCTTTAGCAACATGAATATGTATATCGTATATTTAGTGCTTGAATGTAGTATGATCATATAAAAATTAAATAATTGATTTAATGGATCTATAGGTTAAGGTCATAATCATGTAAATAAATAATTGATTAAATGGATCTATAGGTTAAGGTCATTGTTTAGAAAATGGATGTTGTGTATGAGTGAATTTTTGAACGCTAATAAGGTATCTGCAAGAATATCAGCACCAATGTTAGGGTCAGCACAATACGTATTGTATCTGCGACATAATCTTGTGATGGGAGAAATGTAGCCAATATTATTAGTGTGCTGGCTTATTCTAAAGAATTCCGGGTTTCTCATACGGGGCTTAACATCCAAATTTATGTCAGATAGAGAAAGAGAATCAATAGCTCCATTGAGAATATTATGCAGCACAACAAGATTGGATATTTTTCGCCGGGACTTAAGTTTGTGCATCTTGTAAAAGGCAATTCGATCCTCGTAGCTGTGAAGATTATTGTGTTGACCAGATTTGCATGACAAATACCTAGAAACTTTTTAGTTAGTGTTATTTTAACATTAATATAGCTTCAATAGATGTAGTCCCTCTTACAATCGGATATAATACTGTAATATATATAAACTATAGTATAGACTAAATAACTCACATATGTGTAGTACAAAGTTTAGGTGAGCGACAATCTCAGTTAATGAAAATAAATAACCTCTAAAATAAAATTACTTACATGAATGAAGACAGTGGATGTTTAAATTTTTTAAACATATCTCATTTTAAAATCAATATTTTTACTCTGTTTTCAAACTAACACTAATTAAACTATCGGCTGCACTATGAAAATAGGACGAACTTGGTGGCCTCCTGGAACGAAGCAAGAATTCTTGAACACTAGATAATCATCTTACCACTAGGCTAACAAGCACATATAATCACTACTCATAATGTACATAGCTATATAACAAACAACACCAAAAATTTTCTTCGGTTACAATTTTATGAAAACTTTATTAAAAAAATTTCTTTAACAAAGCGGCAGTTAATTTTCGATTTCAAACAAAAAAATAATAATTTAATTTCAAAGTGAAATAAAAATATTTGATAAAAAAAATCAATACCAATACTGAATTGTATAGAGCCGATTGTCGAAAATATATGAGATTCAGAGAAGTACAATGCGGTGTATTTTATTGTTACTGTATAAACCGTGCAATAGCGTGATATTTTATAACAAGATACTTTTTCAGGATACAATAAATTGAATAATAATAACTCTTCAAAATAAACACGGCACAGCCGATGCAGTTTTTGTGAAAGGATGAATTAATTTGTTTACCTCAAAAATACCGATCGACTGGCCGCTGGCCATACAGCCGTTTCCCATCTCGGAGGACTGCTTTGCTTGGGTAAATCAAAATAAATTCCAATTCATTGAACCTACATAAACCAAAGATCGAAAAATAAATTTATAATCGTCAGTGAATTAAAGGGCCATTGAAAAAATAAACGAGAGTTGCAAAAATTAATTTCAATGCGTCTGGTCGAATCGTTTAAAATTATTTCCACAACTAATTGAACATTTTCATATGTCAAACAGTTCATACATGTGTAAGGCTTATCAAAAAAAAATGAGCACTGATGAACTCAAAATATTTAGATAGGCTAAAGGAATGACAAGGTCAGATAGCTATGGCGGTCTAGGTCTAGAGAGAAAAATTATAAAATTACGAGAAGTAATCACAGAAATGGGAGAAACCAGTCTATGTTGGTATTGTTAGGTAAGGAGAGACCAGATGACCATATTGTTAAAGGATTACCTACACCACTTTGAGATATCAAAAATTAAAAAAAAAATTAACTCAACTATTGCACACATAAAAATTCGTTTAATATCATTACTTACAGCATACATTGCCAAAAGTTTTATCTAACAAATTATTTAGAAAATTTCAAAATAGTGGGGTTATGTGCTATCCCGCAAAGGTCATTCTCCGTGACGCACGCAATTGTTTAGATTATCAAATCGCCAGGGCTTGAGTGAAATGAAAAAAAATAATTATTTTCTCGTTAAAAATTAATTTTTTGTGCCGTATGCTTATAAAGGGTTAACTTCGTTTTTTGAAGGAAAAAATTTTTCAAACTTTTTTTTGATAGGTCGACCACAATCAAAAGATCATTCCCCAGCTATTATATTCTGTCCGGTAAGAAGAAAGCGGGGGAAAGTTGCCTGGCAATATGATATTCCAAATAAATATATATATTTTAGTTTAAAAAAGGTTACTTACTTGCTATAAAAACTTCTTTTGTGTTCATTTTTTTCATCTTAACAACATACATTTTTTTTGCACACATTCTTTTGAATGCGGTCTGGATATAGTACGATATGTTCGAAATTTGAATGAAATTGGTTTAATAGTTATTGAGATATCATCTCCTCTATTCTGAAAATCATGCACAGTGGAATGGAATGTTATATTAAACTACCGGGGGAATGAAATTGTATATTAAACTGCTATTAGTTTAATAATTCATCCACCATCTTCAAATGGCTACAACTCAGCTAATTTTCATAATTTTTAAATTAATGATGACTTAAAAAATTCTTAAAACTTCAAACTATAAAATAAAGTAAAAAAATATGATTTTTTTTTAATATTTCAGGTTTATTATTATTATTTAAATATTTCAGCCCCTTAAAACTGCTTTAAGAAAAGGTGTCGGCGGAATAAAATTCAGGAGACCACCAGGACATGTCCGGACAGTGTCCTGCCGTTTTCATACAAAGAGAACTGACTCGAGCTGGAAAAGGGAAAGATAACGGTATATAATAAAAAAGAAGTACGTAGGTACTAATACAATTTTAAGTATTTCATCGAAATAACAAGGAGGAGGAGTAGATACACACAGATTTTCAGTAGTAAATACAACAGATACCGTAACGACCGACCACAAAAGAGAAAGAGCTTCGCTCGGACTTGGTGGATACAGACATTAATCATAACGCAAAAAATAATTATTAAAACGATTCTCAAAAAACCTTATGACAATCCTACTGTTAATATATTTCAAGAATTTGATGTACCATCACTCACAAAAATATACAAAACAAACTCCCTATGCCAAATTTACGAAGATTATTTTATAAATAAATCTCACCCCTTAGACTGTATAAGTAATAGACATAGAACAAAAGGACAAATAAAGACACTATCTTTAAGAACCACCATCATTATACATACTTGGGAGTTAAATGGTACAATTCATTGTTGTTCCAAAGCAAATTTCAAGAAAGGAACATTCCAAAATACGAACAGTTTAAGAAAGAAGTCAAATCCTTGATTTTGGACAACGATAAATTGTAACATTGCCCACATGTCTCAAATGGTTTCTGCTTTTATACTTTAATTTGGCTTGTAAATACTCCTCCCATAAGCTCGAGCTTTGGCTCATATTACCTATGGGGAGTATAATATCTGTAAAAATGTTGTAACATAGAATCAATTAATTATATTATGTATCTACTGTATAAATAAATATAATAAATAAAATAATATGACAGGTCCAGCGACTCAGAGCGTGGGAGTCACTCTCCGCACTCGCGAGGGTATGCACGCTTCGAGAGTAGGACCCAGCGACAGACTAGACTTACATTATAGTATCAAACCTGAAATATCTACAAAAGGTATTGTAGGTAAGAATATTTGTATATTATGACATTTGAGTTTGGGGAATTTGGCAGACACTCTCTTCGCACTGGCCAGGGTATGGACGCTTCGAGGGTAAGTAAAACGTTAAAATAGGTATCAGACATGATTATTTATGGAGTTTTAAAGCGTCTGGCAATAATAAATATCGAGTGTTTAGAACGGTCCCGTCAAACATATTAAAAAATCAAGTTTTTATTTTTACTTTTTACTTACACATTTTTTTGTACCCGTATTACCTGTTATCTGCCAAAATCGCCCGAACTCAAGTGTCGTAATATCCAAACCTTCTTATTTACTGTAGTGTAAATTTACAGAAAATATTTCACGTTTGATACTATAACGAAAGTCTCGCGGTCGCCGACTGCTCCGGAACAATCGCTTAGAAGCCGCCGCCACGATACCATTAACTTGCTATATTTTACTCTCGTGGGATCTTATTATCCATTTGTATGAACCTTTTAACAGACACTCTAGTGTATAAGTTTGGCCAAAAGAATTTCCCTATAAGGCTTTCTCGATGTTGTTCTTTCTTAATTCGGTTTAAATTTTACATTCGGCTTTGTACGATTTTACTGTTTCCCTTCATCTTGTACATCGTCGTAGTCAATATCCTATTGTTCTGAGCATTCACTTCATCTGTACACATATCCATCTTGTGATCTATTATTCATGTTGTATCGCTTCTCTTACATCTTTGTTTGTATTTTCTTCCAAGTTTAAACAAATTACTTCCTTCGTATTTCACTTCGCACGTCATATCTTGTACTATTAATAAGGTTTTTTGTTGATATACACATATGTTAATATTTGAAGGAAATAGTGACATCTTTCGTATTATTATACAAATTAACAAATTACTCGGTAAAAATGCTCTGTTACTATATAGAAAATTTAGGCACCTATATATGTATTATGTTTGTGTCTTTAAAACGAACTGTTTATAGACGTAATGCAGTTTATTTTGATTCCTTATCAGATTAAAAATATTACAATACCTTGTCGGGAATCCAAAACTTTTAAACTTAATAACAAGTTTAGTCGATATTTGTTAGAGATAAACTGCTTTTTATTTTAGCTTAAGTGATAATATTTTCAGAAAATGTTACTTGATGCAGGTACTCATTATACAGGGTAGAACTTAACTTATGAGTTGCAAAATTTAAATATTTATTTTTAATTATTAATATTTTTAATATTTAAAGCATTAACTTTGTGGTTAGACATTATAACAGAGTATTATTTAAATTAGTATAAACCACTACCAGATTTTAGGTTTACCGGTTTTGAGACGTACCCGTTTCTTCGTCAGGACCAACATCACACTACTATGTTCACAACACTATATACCACAACCATAGTATTGTTAACTTTTCGCCAATATTTATCACATGTGTGTTAATCTTGTCAAGGATAAGCGTGCACTAACTAGCCTTCATACAGATCCATCGGGAAGAAAGATACGAGAAAGAGCGAGTGAGAGGTCTAAAGGGCCCCAAATCTTTTGAGAAAGTTAAATTGAACAAAGTGCTGGATGCCATGACGTTTCTACAGACAAAGAGATGGGTGTGTCTCGAAACGGTGGACCTAAAATCTGGTAGTGGTTTATACTAATTTAACTTTAACACTCTGTTAGCATTGTTTAATTTTCTTACTCATTTTATTTATCTTTTACATTATATTCTATAAATATATATAATGAAGACTTTTATCCAATCTCCAAATCTCCACAAAAGAGAGCTTTTTTAGGAACTTTTAATAACCTCCAAAGTATGCGTAAAATGCCTGTCTCTATCCATTATTTCGGATACACCGCGCATCATGATACTTTCCGTTGGCACTGTGAGGATTACACAAATTGTTAACGCGCTCAATGTATGTGCGTTTTTCGTACATTCATAAAATACAAACGATTAAATAACTAACCTGAATAAATCAGTTTGAATCAGTATTACTTGTGTAACTACCTACTTTTCACACTTCAGACACTGAGAGTGTCCAGATGACAGAGGCGGGTCCACTTCATATATTCATACAGCTTCTGATACAGCTACACTACTGAATCTTTTAATTTCAATCTTCTCAATTTGATAACATCCACCATTTCGAATCGTCAACAAATATATTGCCCGTCTAACTATTGCGTAAATAAATAATGTGCATAGTTTAACGTCCACAGGCTAATAATGAATATGATACTAGCTTGCCATACTGGTGCTTCTGGGTTCAAATCTCGGTGCGGTCTGCATGATTTTCTCAAGTATGGATTATTATTGTTTTGTGTTTCACTACTTTTATTGAACTTCAAGGCGTTGGCGTATAAATATAATTTTAAAAATTCTAATAAAAAAAATAAAAATGAAATTTAAATAAAATTAATAATAAATAAAATTTAAAAATTCAAGTAAATTAAAAAAATAAACAGCGTGTACTCACGTACGTGCGGTAGTAGTTACACTTTTTAAGCGTGATTGTGATGAATGATATTTACATATTGGTTGAAAATGTATATTAAAACACTAATAATATTTCTAGGGAGAGATACATACATCTAAAAGATAACATTTTAATGTAGTTAAATTGTTAATATTTGTTTTTCAAGTGATATAAATGTAACTATTCGTTTGTGATAACTAAAATAAGAGATAAGTGTCTTCGAATCCGCATCTAACGACGATTCAAAGACATTTATCGTCGCACCATTGCAGACACGTGATGCGAAGTTTCAAAAAACCTGCGCATTTTCAAAAGAAATTCAATCACGTCGTTGTTGCAAAAACATCGACAATAACATGAAATCCTAATAATACCTTACACACACCTAAAGTCGTAATTCAATAAACAGTTCTAATTTTCAATTCAATGACTCATTCGTCAGATTTCGAATTGAGCTTCTTTATGATTGTTATTCGACTCAAGATAGTCAACAATACTTTATTTATATTGCTGGAAAACTTATTTCAACTGAATTAATTTTTGACAGTTTAATGGATGCGCGCGTGTTTCGTGATCTTGCATTCCCGCTACATGTTGCACATGTGCAACTTTCGTTATATTTTATAAACCCTCAATGGGCCAAAAAAGATAACTTAAACAAAATATATCAAATCATACACCAATTTTCCACAATTTCCACGAGAGGCGCAATTAACGTTGTTTTAAAGTGCTTAAAGTTCTATGTATGTTCTATGTATAAAGTGCTATGGTTTTCTATTTTCCTCGATCGTATATTTTTTAAGAAAAGGTTTAGCATTGTTCACAAACGGAAGGAGTGCAAAAACGACATCTGCTCTGAACAGGAAGTTACGGCGCAGTTTAAAAATATAGAGGTCTTTGCACCCTTCACGCGACATGGCGAACAATGGCGCCATTTTCTCATCGCACAAAATGGCCGTTAGCATTACACATTTTGGAATTTGTGCTCGGGAAATTGATTGTTTCGATCTTATTATTTCCGGTTCGCCAAGGTGTTGGCGGGGGCGGCACGAAGGCTCCCCAGAATGCCGCCCGGTCGTAAACCAGTTTACGATCGAGGCATTTGTGATTTATGAGATTTGGATTGCATATTTTGATCAATTGGCTATAAAATTTGGGCGTAAATCATATTTTAATGAGCTCTCAATTTGTCCGGAGGATTATTTGTGATAGCCGATGCTTGTATTAATAAAGTTAATTAATTTATTCATAATTGCTAAAATAATTAATTATTTATGTTGCGGTTGCAAATGATGGGCAACTTACTGATTAAGGCCGAAACTGAATATATTGCCGAGATTAAATTAAACATATTGTTACAAAATTCTAGAAACGAGAGGATCTACACACAATCTAGTGGTGGTCGGAAGCCACAGCTAACACTTTTAACCTTTTTAGCCAATAAGACGCAAGTTACGGACAACGCGCTCACGCTACTTCCCCTAAGCTGTAACGATGAGACGACCATTCTGTCGACGATCATTGTAGCATCTATAAGTAATATTACTGTAACGCATTAAACCTGTGAAGATTGTTTAAATAAATATCAACGTCAAACCTAAGTTGAACTGCCCCGTTTTGCTAGTCTTGCTCCATACTTTGATACACGCGACAATAATACGCGAATAAGGAACACGAAAGAAGGTGAACAATTTTCTCTCACTTTCCTAGACCGCGTCGGGAATCTTCCATCCACCGATGCTGTACAATCACAATCAACTCAACAAAATGGGCCGCGGCTTCTGAACGGTTTGAATCATGTTAGAAGATTTTAGAAAGATCTAGAAGCCGGTTGTATACGCGAAATTATATAAAAATTCGAGTAGTATCCGGTTGATAAGCAAACTTAAATCAAACATAATAATGTCCGTCTGTCCATCCATCTCTCCGTCTGTCTTTCTGTCTGTCCGTAACTTTGTGTACTTCCGTAATTTCGTTAGAATTCACGGCTAAAAAACGAAATTAAACGGCCGAGATGGGGCATGAACCCCGGGCTAGCAAAACCCGACCCAACCGTAACTTAGCGATGTTGCTACCGCCGAGCCTGCATAACCGATCAAAAATGCAGTATATACAGGATTTAGCAAAGATGTGAACCATTTAATGTTCCGCCCAGCATAATCGCCGGGATTCAAAATAGTAGAAGTAGTAGTAAAATAGTATAAAAAATGTTAAAATATTTTGATAAAAGTCGTTATTACTATTTCATAGGTGTCGGCTATAAATAAATAAATATTTATTCTTTAGAAACCGGTATGTAAAAGTACCGCAATTTTTGACGGATTATACTTAGTAATATAGTTGTAGGAATATTACGAGATACATATTTATTTAGATTTATTTCATAGAAGTTCTAGTTCAGCACAGCTTGTTTCAAAGTACCAACTGCACACTGCCGAGTACCACCTACTTACTTACTGAGTACTGTAAGTATCCATTTCAAAATATTTCAATTTCGCAAACTTAAATAAATTGATTATTTTCTATAATTTTAGATAATCAAGTTTGTTTAAAACTGTCAAAAAAATATTCTTTACAAAAATTATATAAATTCGTCATTTTTTTCAGTCAAAAATTTTGTAATCTTGCGATAATTAAAATTTTATCGGATAAAGGTTTCGTGTTAATTTTTTTATTCAAAAATCCCTTCCATCACTGGCGTCAGAAATTGGGTAATTGTCATCTCTGTGTGAAAATAATATTTTATAATATAATTGATATAATTAAGATGCGTTAGATTATTTTAGGTAAGTTATATGCGTTAGGAAAACTTCTGCAATAGGTAGTGTTTCTATGCAAATCGTCCTAAAAATATGATGTCATTAATTTATAAATTGTATTTAATATTTCGTGTAGTATGAGTTTTTAAATATTCTGAAAATTTTATGCAGTTGATATTTAGATGTTTTTTAACAACTTTCAATTTTTTTTACATATGATATGGAATTTAAATGTATTACATATGGAGACCTGTAATTGGCCGTCTATACTATATCAATGTTTTCTATGCTTCTCTGCTGTGCTGTTGGTCTTCCATGAATATTAAATAAATAAATAAATATTGAAGTACTGTTGTAATATAACTTTGTGGTTATTCATTATGAATATAATTAAACTAATTAACTTTGTCTACACCACTAAAATTTATTTGGTAAAACCAACCGGTTTCGGAAACAACGTACAAAAATAAATACGGTATTACATGGAAGGAAGCATGACGCACTGATAAAATTTAAGATTTACAATTCCTTAAACTATCAAGAAGTATGTTATAAAATATCAAGGACACTGAAATTTATTGTTGCTATGTTAAATAATAATTATTGGTGTGCTTAGACATTTGTCTTAACAAAATTAACTCCAAACTTTGAGGCGAAAATAAAAAAAATAGTTATAATAAAGAATGTCTAGGGTTTGTTTGTAAATATTAAAGTAAATGTTGAATTATGTAACTGAGCTAGATTTCGTTTGGTATATTTAAAATATTGCATAAAAAATACTGATTTAATATAAGGTAGTTGACCCAATAAGTTTATGTAAAAAATTTAATAATGATAAATATATACTTCCCAACTGCGAATATTGCGAAGACAGTATTTTGGTATCCCGAAACTCAATTGTTTTATTCCTAAAATGTCTTGAATACCGATATTGTAACAATTTCTAATGTTCCGGAGATAGTATTGATTCCTAATTATCCCAGAGATCGTATCGTTTAACGACAGTTGTGAAAAATTTAATTAAGCTTTTCCCAAACAGCGGTTCTCAACAACTGGGTTGCGACATACCGGTGTGTCATGATTACTTGTAATGTATGTTGTGAGTTTGCCAACCACATGCTCCTGTCCATGAAAAACTCATATAGGTATGTGGGGTTATAAAAACAGAGACAGAAAATTTAAAGTAGTCATCGAGGATTACTAATTTAAAATGTACTGAACTCGAGATTTTATAGGAAAAATAAAATTTTAATTCAAAGGAAATATGATTTTGAAAGGGATAGTTATATAAAATCTAGAATTCATTACATTTAAAATTAGCAACATTTTAATTTTTTTTTGCATATTAAATATTTTGCCTTTGCTTTTATACCCCAAGTATGTTATATTCATGTTATGTAGTATTATTATTTATACTTATTTATATTTTTTTAATTTTCAAATTTATCGCCGATTGAAAAACGTTTAAGATTAAAAAAAATAGGTAATCAATTTTATGAAATACGAAAGAATCGATTTTACATCTTCTCTCATTAAATCAATAAAGAAAATTTAGTAAGAATGGGCGGTTCTAAATTGAGACAAAAATGAATGGACAATTTAAGAGGCCCCAGTACACGATTTTCGTATTGGCTCTCGATTTTGCTAACTTTAACGTAAACTTATTAAATCATTTTGCAAAACCCATAGCTAAACAGGCTTTTAATCAATTTTATTATGATATACCCATTTAGTTTTGCAGCATTTCCTTAAAAAAATATGAACAAATATATAGTTATAACATCAAAAATTATCTTCGGTATACTAATGTCGTATATATTTTATATTTATTTATATATTGATATAAATATATTTTATTTACAAATTGATTGTATAAAGTTTGAAAAAGATGTGGTGCTATTCATACATTAATATTTTTCGACAAGTTGTTAAATATATCGTTTTAAAAAGACAAAAATTAAACGTTTTTTACCTACATTGCAGTATCCGTAAATTCATTAAAACATCGATTATTTTAATTAAATCGTACATGCGTACTAAGAAAATTTCACTATCATTAATATAAAAATATTCAAAAAATTATACTCATACTCAAAAATTTGAATTAATTAAATCGTATAGTCTGTTATGGCCGTGCGCGGGATCTGGGAGCCCGCGCATTTCAGACTAGATTTAATTAATTCGGCTTCTTGAGTATGAGATATAATTTTTGAGATATTTTTATATAATATTGTGCAGATGTACTGACTCGACCGACACTTGTAATGTTTTTGGACGCACAGAGTTGCAGCACAATGGAACATTAATTTATTGTTCCTTGACGTATCATTTTCAAATAATCCTGGAAAACATATATTGTTCTCAGCACTTAACCGGATTACTGAGTAAAACACAGCAATTATTATGTATTTTTTGAAACAAGCCAGAAATAAATTAGTTAGCTGATATCCACACTATACAAAATTTCTTCTATAACGTAAATATAGATTTATCGACTGAGAAAATCAGTGCACCTTGACGAAATGAATTCCATGTGATCAGAAAAAAACTTGGATTCTGGTCCTCTTTAGCAGATTCTTCTCGTATTCGAAGCACTTGACTTTTTTTACCAATTTTGTTGCTAAAAACCCCTACAAAGTACCAAAAAGTAAATATATTTCTTTCAGAGCAAACTTTTAGTTCAAGGACTGGAAAAGTACTCGTAGTAAACCTTATTTTACCCAAAATGGTTCTCTCAGCTTACGGAACCCTTGTACGGAGTATTACCCGACATGCTCGTTAAGGGTTGGTTCTCGGAAATCAGAACACAATATTTGCTAAAAGGGTAACAAAAGGATTGGCCCCTGGTTTTAAATAATTGTTTGAGCTTGTAAATGAACTTCTATAACATAAATAGAAAGCTCAATTTTATACAAATATCGAAATAAAAAATTAAGCAGTATCATACCGTAGTAAGGAATCAATAGTAGTAAATGCTAGTAAAGCAAAATTATTTAAAGATTATAAATAAATACTTAATTATTTAAATTATAATCTTAACATATTTTGGGAAATAAAGTACCTACAAAATAAAGAAAGTATAAAATTTACGGAGATGAACTACACCCATTCCTTGGCGGAAGAAGTATTTATTTTTGCATAATTAAATCCCCAAGTAAACAAAATTTATTTTTTACGATAGAAGGTATTTTTTATTAAATTTTTAAAACTTCGTTTATGACCAAAACGAGTGTTTTCTTCTAATAAAGTGCGACTTATTTACAACGACAATATACTTTTGAAGAATATTTAGTTTGACCTTTTCTTAATTGAATAAAAATTTATAAGTTGTTATATATTTTTTAAACAAATCAGCATATTGGAAGCAGCCGTGGCACCAGATTTTATACCAAGAAATTTACGTTAGTTCGTGGCTATATATTTTGGTGGACTGTGATAATTACAAGGAGTGTTTGAATTGGGTAGTTCAAAATCACCCACTTAGTTGCTGCGCTGATCACCGATGTTCGATACTCTAAATTTTGTATAGTCGGTGCATTTTCGTAGTCTACTTCAATCGATTCAAAACGATCTTTGCCTCATAAATCTCTGAGATGAGAAATCAAAGAGATCAAATCTAATCCGTGGATACTTACCGCTAACAATAATTTATTTTACTAATAATTATTTACTCGAAGCTGCCAGCTTTATCATATGTAAAGGATTGGAATGAAGAGCTCACTAGTGTAAAGGATTGCATGCGTGCAATGCTGTGTTAGGTTAGGTTAGGTTAGGTTGCATGAGTGAAAGGAGCCCGCCTCTGACTCACGGGTTCCTTTCGGTGTTCAATATACGTACGTCTCGTGTCAAATCGGCGTATCACTGTGTAGATATCTGAGTGTTCTGTCAAGGAACACACACGTGTACTATATAAAAAAAGCTATCTACTGGTTCACTCTGAATATTTTATATAAGGTAGTAAAGGTTCTTACCCATATTTAAATAGGCAATCGATGTCGTTGAGTACCCCCGTATTGCTGTTGACTTGGTTAGGGCGAGAAAATAATGAAGAAGCAAGCACCGTGTGCGCTCCATGCCCACTGGTCGCATTCTGGCGTGGTTTTGTGTCGTACGCTAATGTGCACGTATTTTTAATTATTTATTTTATTTGGTAAACTAAAGATCTTATCGGTAGCCCTTAACACCGTTACCAATAAGTTAATATGGATTAGTGACAATTATAATTATTTTATAGGGGATTTCAGACCTAGTCGACATAACTTAAGAAGTAGTTACAAAAATTTCAAAGCGACTTTAAATCTTGCATTTTCCTTTCAATATCTCTGACTCTGTAAGACGGACAATCCTCAAAGGAATTTATATCGAATTTAAATTTATTCGCTTCAATACAAGTCAAATAAAATGAAAAGCTCGCCAAAATTAGAAACAGAATTTTTCTGCAGAAGGTTTCAATCATTTATGTTTGCAATTAAAATAAATTATATTAATCAATACTGACACAAGACGCTTTTTCAACACGCCGAATAAATTTAGAATAAATAATTTATACTTACGTTTAGAATAAATAAGAAACACCTGGAAGGAACTGGAACACACCGATGTACCAGGATTTGAAGAGAGGACATCCCTATATAATGCGTTGGAACGGATAGAAGCGACAATTCGTTTTGTCAGAAACACGGTCACAGACAAAAGAGCAATATAGCGAGTCACGATTAAGTGCAGATATTGACGACCAGCGATTAAAGTCTTAGAGTACCTACCTGCGTGCGAAATATACTAAATAAGCGGACGAATCAGTGCAATACAAACGGCGTAATAAAGTGTTATGTAGATGAATGACAAGTGTCAATTAGTGTGAATTACGGAAAAGTGCTTCAGTTGAGTGTGTGTCCTGTGACGTTGTTTATTAAATAATGTGCTTCGTTTCGTCTCCCACCCCCGCGAACATAACTACCTACTAAATAATCATCTCCTATTATATAAATGCACCCAGAACCATCGAATGCATAGAAATACATATTTGGGTGCAATTTCGCATACTTATTTAAGCTAACATTTTCAGTTCACGTTTTGAGTTGATAAATAATATTATAAAACCTTTATTAAGAAGAGTAACGTCTCCGAGGGATATTATTATTTTTTGGTTTTGCATTTCATCCTTATTACATTTCTCAAGGAAATGAAGGTGTGAAGAGCCTGCTGGGTTCAGCGTTGCATAGGATATTCATCCACATTAATTCTCTCCAGCGTGCTGCACGGGACCGGCTGCCTTCCGCCAATGCGCATGCATCCTGGTAGCTGCCAAGGGCGGCTACTTTGTACGGGCGCTCTTTTCTTCAATTCTTTAAAGTTTACTATAAGCCATGTATTCACTAGGGGACAAATCGCGAAACATTCCGCTCGACATGTCGCATCAACATCTACGCTCATGTTTCGGGGACAATGACGCGGTCAATTGACGTGTACACACCGGGACTCGCATATCTTGTCGCGGAAATGTCATCCAATGAGGTTATGAATGACAGCTGCGATATCACATTTGGCGAAAACGGGGTTCCGCGCAATTCGAAATGTTTTTTTGGGTCGCAATTTCAAATTAACGAGGTTTTACTGTAGTAAATTGAATATTATTAAAAACAAGGTCCTTTTTGCAAATAATTATTGTTTTCCAGACGTCACGGAAATATATCGCCCTATGAGGTTAAGATGATAGCCGCGTATCTGTTTATGTTAATGAGTTTATCGAAAAGTAAGAGGAGAATGCGAAATTATTAACTGCAAAGAGAAAGAAGGACGGACATTCTATGCGATCTTCGATCTATACAGCTCGACGAGTTCGAGAACGATTTCGTTTCCCCGCGTTGTCATCTTGACAGATACAGCGCATGCGTATTCACTTGTAAACATACCACGTGGTACTGACGCTCCGCGGAATGTTGCAGTGAGTACGCTCGGGTACCGTGCGCATGGCAACGTTGCCACGGCACGTAGAATGCCGCGCTATGTTGTGCGCGAGGTCGCGGAACAGTGCACGACGTTGCAACGTCACGTAGACTCTGTGCCGCGCATGCTGTTGAGGGACAATTTGTCCCCTAGTGAATACATGGCTATACGCTTAGCGCATTTCTAGTAGCATTTTCACGTAAGTCGTCATCGCCATCCGCATTAGCATATAAATTGGATGGCTAGAAATTAAACGCGCGAATACAATTAGTTCTCTCATAATTATTTGTAAAAATAATGTGCGTTAGGTTTACAGATCACCGTAAAGAATAGAAGAAATTAAATTTTATAATTTTATTTTCGTGTATTGTGTATTGGGTATAAAATTATTCGTGTGAGTAAGTAGTACGTGTGTATTATTTCTTATGGTAAAAAATTTATTAAGGTACTATGTATGTTTTGAATAAACAAACAACTTTTTTAGCTGCCTTAGTTTCTCTTTACTAAATGCTTAATTTCCTTCATAATTTGTTTTTTTTATTTACAAAACAATGTAATACACGAGTATTCATGCTGAAATAAACAATTATAAATTCTCGGTTATGTGCTTTACGTTGACTAAGTTTAAATGGTTAACGTAGATTTCATAAAATAAAAATAATTTTCTAGAATTTTGGTATTAAATCGACGGTCCCTGAGTAAACCGAACTTAAGGTATATAACTTCGTCTCCTACGCAAAAATGGCGCTATAAACATTTAGGGTGGCGTGCGTGTTTTAACCTCACAATTTAGGTAAAAATGTAACATCAAAATTAATATAAATTCGCGCTCATTTCCATGTAATCTGGGTGCATAATATAGCGACATCACAATTTTCAAATATATTCTCCATCGTTTATATGAAAAGTTAACCTAGAAACAATAACTATGCATAAGTGTGTCTTTTAACCTCACAATTTAGGCGTAAGATGTAACCTCAAAATTAATATAAATGCGTTTCGCGTTCATTTCCATGTAATCTGGGTGCATAATATAAAGAAAAGATGTATCTAAACACGTTTAATCTGTCAAACGGTCATGTCAGTCATGTGTCAAAATTCAATTTCGATATAATTTGCTTGAAGTAAAAATAGAATTGATTGAAGAAAATGTGTTATTTCTAATCAATAATCAATAAATATCATCTTCGTATTAAATAACGCATATAATATTTCTACATATTAAATTATATCTAAATGTATTTTATAGTGATCTGTAAAACTCAAAAAATCAATATTTTTAATGTACTCTAAAATGTTTTTTTTTAACTGGCAGCAGAAATTATCCGGAGACATGCGACATTGGTTAGCGTAATTAATATATAGATAATATTGTTTTTTTTTTCCAAACATAAAAAAGAACTTTCAAATAAGCATTTCTGACTAAAGCATTATTGGCTAAATTGAACAATACTTACATATTACACTACAATACTTAAATATAACACTTAAAAGTTTCCGTAATTTCATCATACATTTTGAAAATTGAGAGGCTTGACGAGAATTTTATTTATAGTATTAACTATGAACATTTGGTATTAACCAAATGTTCACGCGAATTATAGGCAGTGGAAACATAATGAATACTAAATGTAGGAATTCTTTGTATTTTTGTAGCTTAATATTTTTTATTATTTATGGTGTGACTCGTGAGTCAAAATGTATGATGAAATTATCGAAACATAATACTTCCTTCAATACTTGCGCAGTCAGTTCTGTTTCTGTGGCATAATCACTTCCTGAGTTTTCTTTGAAATAAGGAAGAAATTGAATACCCGATCTTGTTCAGTAATTATCACTTTATTTATAAACAGTCCTCTGCGTGCGACCGTCAGTGCCCGAATGGCGTCGCTCGTTTCCCCCGCTTCCTACCGCATGCATTCATCTCTTTCACACTATCACTACGCACTCCTCATATACCACTCTATCACAGTTTCAATTGAAATCAGGACTATACCGTGAATATTTACTCTCAGAAGGATCGCTTATGGTTACCGTATTGTTCATTTATGCCGATTATTTAAATATCATCACTTGAAAAAAATAAAATAATTCAGTAAGGGCAAATCACTGTTATTAATGTATTTTGGCATAACACGACTTATAAACTTTCGATTTTGTTGTTGTTGATTGATTGTTGATAAAAGCCAATAGTCTCCAGTATACCACCAATCACGTAAAACATCAAAATCGAATTAAACCTTAACAACTACAGAAGATTGAAGCACAAACGTACGAAAAAGTTTTCTGTTTCTCCCGAAAACTTGGTAATTTTGACAAATGGGACAATTTCTAAAAGTTCTACAGCTTGTTATACCTTTGGGACTGGTGACTTGTCAAATAATATTCCCATGAATGATTTCGTACCTTTACATTATAAAAAATATAAAAATAAAACAAATTTTCATTTTGTGGGTGGACTAAGCTGTTATTACAAATATTGCATATTAACTCCATTAACCAACTAACAAAAAATATATTACATGTCACCAGCAGTAAATGAAAAAGAAAAATAATCGAAAAATGCTTTAAACTATTTCAAAATACAATGCCAAAAATTGTTTCAAATTTTATGGTGAATTTTTTTTATGAGTGCTTTAGATACGGTTTTCGAATTGAAAGTAATGGGAAATACCTACCTAGTAACCCATTAAAAATACAATTTTGTACACATCGGCCACTGAATGTTTGAATGAAATGTTTAATTTTTTTGTGAGACACCTACTAAAATTTCATAAAAAAAGAATGATTTATTTATTTATTCTAATACACGGTACAGAAGTACCTTTTAATTAATAATATATACAAGAAATTCAAATAGTAGAACAGCATAAATTTACAGAATTGACAATGTAGTATAGATAGTTGTTTAAAGTTATAACAGTAATTTAGAAAATGGAGGTGTGAAGTAGATATGTAAGATAAAATATAATTTAGTAAAAGGAGATATGAAGTATATACAAGGTTAAACAAATAGGCATAGTAATTTGTTTGTGTTTACATTATGAATTCAGGACGGCAGGGTGTAGAGCTTTTAGTAGCGGCACTTTATATTGTGCTAAACTGGAATTAACAATATCAGTGATATGCGCGTTTTAAAAAATTTCATATGGTAATAACAATGGTACCGAATTTTTTAAGAATTTTTGGCACCGCGCTCACTTCTTGAAAATCACAAAAGTTGGAGTAACTTCTTAATGGTATAATTTGGAATCGCATTATTTGATGCTCAATGAGTTACTAGTGATTTCCCCCAACCGAAAGATAGATTTTAAATAATTGTGGTGGTCAAGGCCCGCGGCGTTTCTAGCTATAGGTATCGAGTTGGCATTCACCAATCAGAGGCTTGATGCGACTAACTAGGTCCCAGTTGCCCGCAAGTACAACCACTCTTTCGCCGAACGCCGTTGCCATTGCACGCACAATTTTTATCTTTTATCAATAAATCTACACTGTTAATCGTGCAATCATGAGTGTAGTTTACACCCTTTCACAAGTTTCCAATGAAAATCTAACAAGTTTCCATAGATTAACAATGTTATGGTATAGTTTACACAACAAATCACACACAATCCTGGTTTTCCGCCTTAATCACTTTCATACAAGACTGGTATGTCAGTATAGAAGAGTTATGTCTTCTCTCAGGGGAAACGCTGGGATGGTGAGTTAGTTAAGTTAGTTATGACTCAATAATATATTTCAAAGTTCTGAAATATTACGTATAAAACATATAATGGTACGACATCGTATTTAATCCGCTCCAGACTAAACCGTTTACTGTCATTCTACATTAAATATTTTGTATTTAAAAATTAATTTAGGTGTAAGTGGTAGGAGACAACCAATAGCTGGGAAATTCTAAATTTTTAAGAATAAATAATTTTAGTTACCCAAGGAAAATTTTCCAACTTCTATTACCACACTCTCAATCCAAAACAAGGTTTAATTAATCAATAAAATCAGGTTTCGTTAATCTTTAAAAAAAATATGCTAATCAAAAAAATGTAGGTTGTGGTCATGGCGCTGGCCTAGTGGTTCCTACAAAAAATTCAATAATAAATTGTAATAAATAATTCATATTTATTATAAATATAGTGGTGGTCGGTGGCTTGAGCCCCATTCCTGGACTCTAGCAAGTTTGTCATATTTTTATAACAGAAGCGTTTGGTATAGTAAGAATATTACTATTTCTAAACTGAGTTAATTAAATATATACTAGTTAATTAAATAAATGGTTGATTTCAAAAATTCGTTTAATATGGATTTTTTAAATCAACCATTTAAGTAATTCACAATAAATTAAATTGGTAATTAAATATTGTTTCATATACAAATCAATAATATTTCACAGTTTACATTATAAATATAAATATTATATTCCTAAATTAAGTGACGTATAAAATTATACAATATTTAATAAAATTGTTCAAATCGTAATGCAAATATATAATTAGAGTATTCTTAAAAATGAAATACTTTGTTCAATTATAATAATTAAATAATTACAAAATGAAAGCTTCAATTTAGTTAACTTAATTCTTAATACTTATCTTAATTCCACTTATTAACTTAATACTAAACTTAATACTTAACTTAATTCCAAACTTCATTGAAACAGTTTTTTTTTTCAAAAAATGTATACAACTCAGCACAGTAAATATTGCACAAAACCGGAAAATTTATAAAACTTTGAGTTGTATAAATTTTTCTATGCATTAAATTATAGTTATTATACACATATATAGTTTATATTCTATGGAATTTGGTAATAAAATGGGAGAAAAATAAGATTATAATAAAAAAATTATTCCACAAAAAAGCAATGGGGCAATCGAATTTGAACTATTAAAAAATTAAAACATATTATCAGAAATTAAGCAGTTTCTTTGTTTCAATTTATTAAGTACTAGCTGTGCCCGCGCGGCTTCGCACGCGTAGATTTTTAGTACACTGTTTGGATCGTCATAGAACTTTCGCGAGCCTTCTAGAACATTCTCCTTCCAGAACTTTCAAGAAATTTATCGAATGTACGGAAACCTTCTAGACATACTGACACATTCCGCCAGTCAGTTTAAAACCTTATAGAACTTTCGGAAGTTTTCTAGAACCTTCTCCTTCCAGAACTTTCTAGAGCAGGTTTTTTCGGAACCTTCTAAACTCACCGACACAGTCGGCGCGCCTATTTTGAAACAATCTGAAGCATTTGCGGCCTTCCCATAACAAAAAAATGTGTATATATGTATCTATATATATATATATATATATATATATATATATATATATATTATAGTTATATTTAAGGTTTTCGCGGATAAAAGATGACGAACTACTTTCTGGGGGAACCCGCGTCAAGCAGTCCTGAAAAGGACTTTTAAACTCCCGACGTTTCGAACAGGTAACACTGCTCATTTTCAAGAGCCTCTTATTTTGATTCCTGCCCAAAACTGGACGAGTAAACCCGACTGTTCGGGGCAAGAGCCAGAACAAAACGTCGGGTTTACTCGTCCAGTTTTGGACAGGAATCAAAATAAGAGGCTCTTGAGAATGAGCAGTGTTACCTGTTCGAAACATCGGGAGTTTAAAAGTACTTTTCAGGACTGTTTGACGCGGGTTCCCCCAGAAACAAGTTCGTCATATATATGTGAAGCGTTTTCGCCCATTGAAAATTGATATAATTTAAAAAAATTTAATTGAATGAAAATCAAACGCGTAACCAACATAATTAACTGCAAATGTTTTAAATGACATATACAGTAATGTAATATCATTTAAAATATTTAATAATAATATTTTTAATTCAAAAGTGGTCTTGTGATTTTTGTTTTTATAAAACAAGACGAATTACTGCGCAAACACCGGCCGTGGTCCGCGTCTGCTTCTGTGTGTGCATCCAGACAGCATCATTTACAGAACCAACCGAGATAACATGAGCAATTCGCAAACAGTTAACACTACTGGGAGGAAGTGTGCAACTCGGAGGCCATATTCCTAGCGTAGAATTAACTTTTAACCCAAGGCAGTTTCCTTCAAATTTAAATTAATTTATTACATTTGCGATTTAGATGGCAGTTAACTGAAGATTCATCATAAATAGAGCCACTTATTTTTTAGAGATTTTTCAAGCATAAACCTAAACTACATATAAAAATTTTGTCGTCTATCTGTCCCATAACTTCCTAGAATTTACGGTTAAAAAACGAAATTACACGGCTGGAGAGAAGACTCGAACCTCGAACGCTCGAACCGCAACGCTGCGACTAGACGACATAGCCACCATCGCTTCTCCGTGGCCCGTCAAAAATATACCGTATATATTACCCGCGGCTTAGCTATGAATTAAACCATTAATTTTCGCTTCCTAGGTTCGACGTTTGAGAGGCCTTTTATTATGTATAAATAAATAAATAATACTTAAATTATGTTACGTTATTTTTCGCGGGTGTACAGTTAGTAATATGCTATTTTTAGATACAATTTAAACTAGTGATGAAATAAATCATGATTTTGATTTGTGCTTAATTATTGCGATGATTGGTATGTGTAATTAAAGGATTTCTGGTACCTTTAGATTATAGTACGCCAGTGCTTGCTGAATTACGAATAATTATGAAATATCGTTACAACCGAAATCACACAATCTACGTTCACGGTTTGTGTCATCAGTTAATTCTAATTAACTATCTAACCGTTGAGACGTTTTCTCGCAGGAGTGGACAGAAGGATTAGAACACCACACTTTTCTGTCCCGGTACGCTTTTCGTTTGTTAATAGGGTCGTCCTCCAACATTTTGGCTTAGCTAATCACGCCTGGTTTTTTGCAGACGCCGTCTATCTTGTCGCCTTCAACACTCGCCTCATACATCTATTTTTTTCTTTAAAAACTTTATCTCGTTCAATCCACTTGACAAAATCATCTCAGTAATAAAAAATATATAAATCAACAATAATTTTTGTACTGTGAAAATATACTTATAGTTAAAATTATTCACTCATACTCGTGAGTTTAACTTGACTAATAAGTATGTATCTGTTAAGGAATTTAATTAAGTAAAACGATATTCTTAGCGATATTCTGAAACCACGCGACCGTCAGAGTTGATGTGTTGTGAGTGTTGATTTTGTGGTTAAGTAATGGCTTGCAATACCGTGTCGAAGGCAAGGTGTCTCTTTATTTATATGTCACGTGGCAATACCGTGACGGAGTAATGTATTGTCAATAGTTATCTCGTGATATGTTTACGATTCATCTATTGTCCGTCTTCTTTGCGGAATCTGCGACGAGATTGATTTTGAAGCACCGCGCCGCCTGCTTTCTACACGGTATTGCTAGTCGATACTTTACCACAAAAACAACACATCATCCCTGGAATAGGATCCGAAACGTCAGCCAAAAAGGCCATAAAAAATGGCATAATACCCCAGAAAATGCAAACCAGAAGCAAAATGATATTTACATAAAGATGATGTAATCAGAAATTCTTGTGATAAAAATCGTAATGCATAAAAAATCATGAATAATTTTTATGTGTGTTTAATTAAAATTTACGCAATCACAAAGGCAGAAAAACAAATAACGTCTAGACTTTACAGTCGATAAATTCGTGTGATATTATTCAAAAAGAATAAAAAAGAAAACAGTTCAAAATGTTTCATTTTTCCTTTACGCGGTGTACCGTAAATCTCCACTCTAATACCACCGACAAAGGCGTTCTGAGGTGGAAAATGAAGGTTTCAAGCTCGTCTGCATGGCGAATTCTTATTCCATGAATAATGCATCTGGTTGGGAAATAAATTTAAATGCATCACGAGACATATCTGAACAGCTTCCCTTGATGCACAAATTCGTTCTACAAACGGCAATTTTAATAAGAGAGAAGAGTAAAAATTATAATTGTGATGGGATAACAGTGGTGGTTAAGGGTAATATTTATTAATTAAATTCATAATTAACCTTTTTTGAAACGGCTGGTCTGAATAAATCAAGTAGTCAAAACAAAGTAAATACATAATTCTTTTGATTATGACTCACTACAATGTTTTAGCAAAAAAATATTAATAGAATGACAATATATTATCAATGAAAATAATTAGAAATAGTTAGAATTTTTTATTATATTTATGTATTTTATTTTATTAAATGTTTTGTACAGCCCTTACATATGTTCTTAATCCCTAGACCACAAACCAACCCTCTTTCTAAATGCTTATCTGAAATTGTTAATTAATAAATGAAAAAAAGACATAATAGTACAATTTATATTTTACATAATACATATAATGATTAAATGTATTGTTTTTTAAACACACAATACCTAGACGAATTAATATGTAGGTAGGTATGTTCTAAGAACACTTTTCCAGCGGCGACTACAGTCTCTAGCATAGTCCATTCAAATAAACGAAAGATTCTCAAATTTGAACACATATAGAACTTTTAAAAATTTGGTAATGTGTGGATTTTCTTACGATGGAATTAGTGAACGTTACATGGAGACTGATCACTTAAGTCAGCTCATGCAGGTTGTAAGCTCTGGGCCATCGTATAAAAAGACTTCCACATACGTTTCTCATATTCATTTATTATCTTAATTACACAAAAAATGTATTATTGATTTTTTCTCCTTATAAAAGAAATGCGTACACGGAATGCATATCATATGAATATTTTTACTATTTTCAAACTAAGCTAACTATTTGTGCTATGATAATATGAAAAATTTGGTGGTCCATAGATCACTTGGTGAATGTCTTAAACACTAATAAATTAAACAGTAATAAATTACACAAACTAAGATGCTAGTTTACACGACTTATTATATATTAATTTTCTGTGTCAACACTACAGCCACTTACATCATGATCTTTGGCGCTTTAAAATATCCATTTAACTATCAAAAAATAAGACGCATTATCGTGTTTTCTTTTCGATGAGAAAAGAAAAACTTTTCGATAATTTATGGAAAGTCACACCACTTGCTGACATTTGGCATTTATTAAAAAGTTAAAATCATTAAACGTGTATTGCAAGATAATATAGGTAAGGTACGTGTTGATTCCAGCTTCTGTGTGTATCGAAGAAAACAGGTATGTAGGTACATTTATATCTTATATATTTCATAAAAAAATTCTTATGGTTATAACCAAAATACGGAAAATTATATAGCTTACTGATTACATACAAATTATTAATGTAACATTCTAAGACTTTTAATATATTTATGATATTAGGTGTTTTTTAGAGGTAATAGAATTTAAAATGGAATAAAACTCACAAAATCAAGGTAATTTTTTTTTATTAGTTTTTATATTTTTACGTTACGTAGTTGATAGATAAAAAAGTGAGATTGCTCAAAATATCGATGTTTATTTTTAATTTCAGGACTAGGAAAACATTGGTTTTGATGTGGCGTGCTTTGGCGAAATAAATTCCGACCCATACCAACAAGTTGCCCTGAAAGGGATGTGGAATGCGTGAGGAAAAGTTCTAAAATGAATGTAAATAAATCAGAAAAGAAGAACCGAATATAAAGGTTAGTTTCCTTGTTATGTAATTAATAATAATAGTGTATATTTTATGCAGGAAAACTTCGTAAAAAATCACCTAATACATATAAATTGTTAAGCCCTACACCAGTATTTGAAATTAATAAATTTTGCGCGAATTTTTGGAAAGTCACACCACTTGCTGACATTTGGCATTTATTAAAAAGTATCACAGTCTAATGAGGGTTTTATTTTCAATATGTTCTTCATATAACTTTAGAATGTTTTAGAAATTTAACATTGATAATATATCATCATGAAACTAGATTTATGATTTTGATCAATAAAATCTGGCGCACGACGTCAGCACCAATCAACTTTTCGCATATAAATAAGTAAAAAGTAGCTTAGTGGTCAGAGCACCGGCCCCGGAAAGGAGGTGACCTGGGTTCGAATCCCAGTAGTAACCTAATATTTTTTCGTGAATTAGATTTTTCTGTATGTCTTTCTAATTGATTAATTAATTTGGTTATTAAAAAGTAACCCATAAAAACCAAGTTTTTACAATACACTCTTTCTCATTTTCGGGTTTGGTGTCTACCATGTGCGTGGGAATCTTCATACAACTTACTGATTTGTATGAAAAAACCATTAAAAATTTGAAAAATCAAAAATTATACTATAAAAATATAAAAAAATTAACGAAAATTTGATAGATCTTCTTGATCGTCGCCACGAGTCTACTTTAAAAGTTTCAGCTCGATTGGATCACGGGAAAAGGGTTAAAAATCGATCCAAATAACTTTGGATCGATTTTTCAATCAAGCGTCAGACAAGCAATCAATCAATCAAACGAAACGAGTTCATATAAAGGGAGTAATAATTCAGAACCAATTAGTATACAAAGTATTTTTGAAGATCACGAGGTGTACCTATGTATTTTTATAAACTACAATATTTTGTCAAATTTTTCTCATTTAAGATAATAATGTACTCATAATTTAAACAATCCTATTATATTCACATATAGTCGTACATATTATCAATACTATACTAAGTACCGTTTAAATATCTTAATTGTATTACCTAAAATCTGTCTGTATCGGAAACTCTGGAATCGTAGTTTACACGACTTATTATATATTAATTTTCTGTGTCAACACTACAGCCACTTACATCATGATCTTTGGCGCTTTAAAATATCCATTTAACTATCAAAAAATAAGACGCATTATCGTGTTTTCTTTTCGATGAGAAAAGAAAAACTTTTCGATAAATAGTGTTTTTAATAAATACGGGAAATTAATTTAAACGCGTTGTGACTTGCATTCTAAAAATAATTGGCCATAGTTTGATTTTTACGGCTTTTATTTTATTTTTTCAGCGTTTATCACCAAAATATTGAGAATATAAAAATAATACTGTCACGTGGCGTGGCTGCGGGAGACAAATAAAAACACTGGAAATTCAGCGATTTATTACTATCAGTACTTACTTTGCCGGTATATATCGCTCATCAACCCGCGACTGAGTATACCTGGCCGCGGCATGTGCTTTTTACCAAACGATCTGTCGAGAACAGAACTCGTCACGGCGGCCTAGATCCACGCTATTTATACCGAAAAACTGGATTAATAAACCTCCTAGATTATTGAAGTGCTTAAGAGAAGCTTCCCGTCGCTTCTAGGCTGTTCTGATCGTTTATAGATGTTTTTCGAAGGTTGTAGATAATTGTAGACAATTCTGAGCCATCCATAGTGTTCTTCCAAAGCGACAGAAGGGATTCGGGCAGTGCGCAATTTCTTCTGCTTGCCATTTCGTGACAAAACAAAAAATAATCTAGCGGCAGTAAAGCTAGTCATCTATCAAAATAAGAGGATATGAAATGGAAATGTGAGTAAGTGTAGTAATATTCCGGAGGAAGGTAATAGGTGGGAACGGTAAGCATAACGTAAACCAAAAATTATGTAAGGACATATCTGTACTACAGTTGTTTTCTTCTAAATATCTATACAAAACGAGAGGACGCATAGTTTTTTAATAACTGTTCAGATGTATTTCATTTCTAGTAAAAGTTCATTAAACATAATTTTTTTTTTCAATTTTCAATTTCAATTTATTTTAAATAACATAACATTTACATTACAAACATATGTTCAATTCGTAAATATTATTAAAAAGTGAGATAATATACAAACAACAAAATATCAAACGTATATAAACTTAACTTAACTTTAACTTTTTAACTTTTTAATATTTTGATCTATACTTCGATTTTTAAATGTTATTTTTGTTATCCTGACAAAGAAGCCATTGGCTTCGAAACATGTTGAATTTTTTCAATAAATAAGTGGTGTTTAGAAAGTTAATTTATATAAATTATAATTATGTCACCACAAAATAAATTTGCTATATTTGAAGAAAAAGTATATAAATTCATTCATATCAAAGATGTGGGAGAAAGCCGCTCCGGAAAACGCCCTCAGACACATGGAATATATCAATACCCAAAGCGATTTTGTTCAGCATAGCTGTGGCTCTTCCAACAGGCATAACCATCGGCAGGTTGGTCCTGTATATTGGAATGTGAAACAATCTATGCTGACGATGTCTAATGTAATTATCAGGAACATACAAACCAATGCTCTGCATAATTTCAGGATTATCGATCATACCGCGCAACAATAGATAAAAATGTATAATCAAATACACATTCCTTCTAGTCTCTAGACTATTGTAGCCAAGCATACCCTGGAGAAGCTCGGTTGGGTAAAGCCAAGGATAATGCCCGTAGTCTCTCATGTAGAGATATCTCAGAAACTTATTTTGGACTTTCTCCACCATAAGACAGTGCTTGCCCTCATGTGGCCCTTAGATCATCGAGCCACTCTCGAATCTACTTCGCACCAAGGAGTTGTAAAGAGTTCTCAGTACGCGGGTATTCTCGAAAACCCTGGCAATACGCAGAACAAATCCCAATATTCTCAAAGCATTACCACTGATCGTCTCTATGTGATCGTGAAATGTTAAGTTGCTTACAAATCTAACACCTAGATCTTTAATCGATGTTCTGTCAGATTTTGGTCGTTCATTTTGTAGCGAAAAAATAGAGTTTTTGGGCCTTAAGGATGTAACCGAACACTTGGAAACATTAAACAAAAGTTTATTTCGTCTTCCCCATTCACATATATTTGATATATCTGCTTGAAGAAGATGAAAATCGTCCAAAGTTGACACCTTTAAGAAAAGCTTTAAGTCATCCGCAAATAACAGAAAGTGCGAGTTTAAAATTACATTTTATATATTATTGATAAAAATCGAAAACAACAATGGACCCAGGTTAGATCCTTGTGGGACACCCGAGAAGATAAAGAAGCACTCTGTAATAATTTAATTATAATTTCACTATCCGTCTGTATGTCCGTCTGTCTGTCGGTATGCCCGTAAATTGCTTGAATTAAAACTTTTGATAAATAGAGTGTGATATGCAATCAGAGCGCGTCATATTTTTGGCGGTCACACAAGACAAGTCGTTGTTATTATTATTTCCCGTGATTTTTCACGGGGTTACGGTTTTCATAGCGGCTAGTTAATTAATTATAAAGGTACTACAGTTGAACGTCTACGAATCATAACGAACGTAGATTATTTTTGTGATGAATCACTTTTAAAAATAACTTAAATAAACAAACACAATAAATATATTATCAAGGTATAAACATTTTTACAACGATTTGTTCGTGATTTTATATTATTCGCTTCCACACGATTCACCGAGATTTAAATCACCTGTCATAGCGCACGTTGCCTCAGTCCTATAACATCAAAATATCCAAACTGTTTTCGCAGCTTGCATCTGCTTTATAAATTTCGCTGGATTCAAGATGCAACATCCGCTTTGTTGAATGGCTTGTTGAAAGAATTAATAATAATTACGTATTATAATAAAAATCTTATTAATTTTAAATACATGAAAATGAAGATCAGTGCTCTTGATTAAATTTGAATTTATCAATCGAACATTTGAAATTGCCGTGCAAATTCTTAAACAATTGACAGTCGACGATACATCGTGTGCTGCTTGAATTATTGAGATAATATGTTGCCGGTGAATGTTAATTGATTGAACTGAGAGATAATAGCTTCAATATTGCATTGCTTTTCAGGTGTGATGTGTACAGTAGGGTGGGCCACCGTTGTAGGAAGAAATTTTTTTTATGATTTCTATTAGGTACATCAAGAAAAGGGTGCTAAATGATGTTTTTTGCTTACTTATAAAATTTCATTACAATGCGATATCGTCTACTGCCTCCGGAATGACATTAAAGAACACATATTTTGGAAAAAAATCTCATTTTCAACGAATCTTTACAACAAGATTTAAAAAGTTTAAAATGCATAAAAAATTAAATAATAAAACGAAATATACTTGTACGAGTTGAATTTATTTATTACAAGTAAATGTTTATAAAAATGGCATTAATATTATTATTTATTATAATGTTTGAAACAGCCGAAAAATCCTTCATATTATCGAATTTCGGCATGGCTTTCCGAGATAATATTTGTTTTTTTATGAAGCCTTCTCTCTCAGTTTTTTTGAACAATGTGTCTGAAGCTTCTATCACAGTCTTGACTGCTCTTTCAACGGCTTTCTTGCGGCATGGCAGGCGTAGTAATGAGAGTTCTCTTTCTGATTTTGAACGACAAACAGTTGGATGTTTTTGTCAGGTATGCATTTCAATATTGATGGATCGGATATATTCTCCTGCCAGTCAAAGAGATCTGTGTAAGACGATGCATCCAATTTTATAGTAGGTAGTTGAAACAAGTCATTCAGCATTGTGATTAATAAATTTTCAGGGTGTGCGAAGTAACTGTTTCATTGAATTACAGATTCTATTATGGCTTTCAGTTCTGTGGACAAATATCCTGTTGCTGTGATGAGTTTGAACAGGTGCCGTGCTCCATCTTTATAGGAAGGGTGAATTTTTATAGCAAACCATATTGGGGCGTAAGCCTTGACGACATACGTAGCAAGAATTACTAAGTTTTTAGAAAGAGATTCCATTAAAACATACAAACGCAGAATTCGATTAGGATGAGTTAGCTATCGGGCGTGAGACATTTTGCCTGGCGATTTGTTAACTAAATCCTTAGGAAACATGCCTGTTGAAATCGCTGAGACTATTCAGAATAAATATAAGGTATAAGGTAACATATTTTTATATGTTTGGTCAGTGCTAATACCTTGAACAGAAAACTCGGGTAACTCTGTTGAAATCGAACAATGGGCCTTTTCACATACTTCTAGATCTTTACCGATTCTCCCTGAAAATGTTTTGGGCCACCATCAATATGTAGAAATAAGTGCCGAAACGGTACTTCATTCATATGAAGTAAGCAGATAATCCACTGCAACGGTTTACCTACTCTGTTTTCAAGCAGATATACGACACCTCCATATTTACCAACGTTCATGTTAGTTCCATCATATGCGACAGCCACCAAAAACTTCATAGATATTTCTGATTTCAAAATAAAATCGGTGATTGCTTGGTCTATACATTTCGATGCGCCAGAAGCTGGAACAAATGCAAATGCATTCGTAAATATTCTTACACTTACAAGACGAAAGGTCAAAAAACATTTAACTGGTACGGCGAAATTCTTCTAATTTTTTCTTTGGTATTTGAGGGTGGTTTTTCAAAGATTGTTGAATTTCAGATGATACCTTTTCAACGTCACTTTCCGTCATTTTTTTGGATAGTAGGAATAGAAGCTCTTGACTATATTTCTTCAATTTTTGCAACGACAATATTCTCTATTTCCTAAGTAAGTAAGTAGATTCATTATTAGTTTCATTATCACGTTTTATCGTTTGCCAATTCCACTCAGAACTTTATAACATCTTCATAGGTTGGTAAAATATTACTTTTAATATCACTTGAATCACCAAACAACGGACATATCTGCTTTTGACGTGTACGAACCATACTAGAAATAAGGAAAACGAGCCCGACACAACCTCGATTAATTGCGGCCAGGGCTATACTAACACTGACTAAATACGTGAACAGGGCGCACGTACGCCCTAGGTGTTCCTCAACTCTCCCACACTAAACTCACTAACCTCTCATACTCGCAATCACGATATACATTGTCTATGCTTGAAGAAAGTTACGTTTATTGGTTTGGAATCCTAATGAGAACATATCTCTAAAAAAAAAGAAAAATCGTCATCAATCCGGAGGCAGATAGACTTATCAGAATGTAATGATATTTTATATATGTTAATTTGAGACCATTTGGCACCTTTTTATCGATGTGCCCCTTAAGAAATGACAAAAAAAAAATTTGGCCCACCCTAGTGTACAGTAACAGAGCAGTACCGGCAAATATCTTAACAATTTGCGCATGTACCATTCCACCTACGAGAGCCAAAATTTGTCTTCTGCGCATTCCCCCACTACGCCAAAAATTTTCAAGAAGTTTGCCGGCAACTGTACTTTTGTAACGTTTATTGTTTTGTATTCTAATGTAAACAATTATGATATATAGAATATAATAGAATATATATAATAGAAATTATATTTCATTTCATAAATATAATTTCTTTTTTAGAGCAACGCAATACAGCTATTATTTCAATAAAACTAACAAATCTTCAGATTTGTGTTTTCTGGGGTAATATGCTATGCCGAAGATTCTGAGTGGCCGTGAAAACCTAAGAATATTTTTAAACTAATAAGTTTTTAAACTAATAAACATTTTTAAACTAATAAACACATTATAAAACAACATTAAGGCTATTATTTCTCAGATAAATCAATCAACATCACCGGTACTTCATCACAAACAAAATTATCTCAATAATTCACGCAACACAAGATGTGTCGTCGACTGTCAATTGTTTAAGAAATTGCACGGCAAGTTCAAACGTTCGATTGACGAATTCAAATTTAATGACGAGCACTGATCTTCATTAACATACATTATTAGACAAGGTTGTGAAAACTCAATTGCGTTAGTGTGTGTATGTATATTGCTATTTTACCGTTTTGTGGATGTTATTAATTTATATTACGTGCCACTGGCACATAATGCAGACCAGTGAAAGGAGATCGAAGCGATGGCAAGGATTTATATAAACAAGACATTCTTGCTTACGCTTCAGTTTCATAGCACAACATTATTTCGTTGAAATTCTAATCTAATCTAACACTAAAGAATTTTCTCAAGTTGCAAGTTAAGTCACACAGAGAGTTCAGATACGAAACGTATGCACTCGTCGAAACAAGAGAGCGGAATTGGGGTTGCTGTGCCGCGCCACGTCCCGTCGAGTGTTGTGCGTAGATTTCGCAATTTATGGCGTTCGGAGTTCCAGGGTCGGTGTTCGGAAAACTCCATAATACGCACATTATGTCAGTTTATTGTGACCTGTGAGCGTATTTAGTGGACATGGGCAGTGCAGCTGAGCGGTCGATTTTTGATGTATTAAATACGCTATCCACAAAACAAAGGGTGTTTTTTTAAAGGTATAGAACTTCCAATGAAGTAAAACACAAAAATAGTGGTAATGGCCGTGGTATTGGCTTTATTTGTAAGATAATATTACGCCATTAGTGTTTAAATATAATAACGATACCATGATTTTTGAAATAATTTTTCAGAATTTGGTGTAATGGTGAATTCATGGTAAAATGGTAAACAAAACTTAGCAAAAATCAACTGTCAAATTGGTTGTTGCTGGAAAATTTGTTATTGGTTCTAAAAAACGATATTCTAACACTGTGAGCATAAAATTATCTTTCCAATAAAGCTAATACCATGAATATTATAACGATTTTTATGTGCTTTATTTTCATTTTAAAGTATGTATGTACATATTAAAAAAAAACACCTTTCAAACACCCAAAACAAAAAGGATGTAACATGATAAATATGTTCCTCCAGACCATTTTTTCTTTGTATATAGATAGGTGTTCATATTCCTTCTTCTACCCGTGAAACCCTTCAGAAACTGTGTGGGTATATATTATCATTCAATATTTAAAAAATAATTGTATTACATGTTTTTGGAACAAGTTGTAATGCACGCTAGGCCAATTGAATCTTTGCGTAAAAATTAGTCTACAGTGCATGTCGTATTCACCTAGTTAGACAATGTTAATGTAAATAACTACGTTAACATTGTCAGTAATGTAGTCAAAAAATAAAAAATTCATTATTTAACTAAATTATCCTTTTTTATTAATTTTTCAAATTATTCAGATTTTTAAAGAGTTAAGGTTGTTATTACGGTAGTTGAAATTTTTAACTGTAAATGGTTAGTGATAGTTTATACGAATCGTATGTTTTTCCGAGAAACGATTCTCGACGTTTCGTTGAATTCGTATTAAACGTCATGAGGAGGACGAGGAGGATTATTCATTTTTCTTTTAATTTGTTTTCAATACATACAATATCATACTGATTTGACAAAATGCATTCATACACATTATGGACGTGTTGCCGAAAGAAATGAACGAAGAAAAGAACGATAAATAAAATTTTACATATTTTAATTTGATCTTCTTCCATGATGTTCTTACATGTTTTTTTTTATACTTTTTATTAATGTGTGTAAATAAAAAATTAATCTAAGACTATATCACAGTTATCGATAAGTATATAACCTATTGCATATATATTAACGGAGATATTATGAATATACATTAACGGAGAGAGGTACATACGACAAGACCAAATCTCTTAATAATGTATTATAAATACAATTTTGCATTTTATTTATAAAAAATACTATTTAATTGATAAAATAAATTTAATTGTATTATCGCGAAATTACTTAAACTCAAATCATACCACACTCATATTTAGATGATAATATAAATTAAGAACTACATTACTTGTCTATTTCATACGCCCATCTTTTCTAAGTAAAATATTTTTGTAAAAATAAAAAACATAGCATCAAATATATGTTCGTTAAAAAATATGTTTTAAACATACTGATTGTTGGAAAAAACTAACATCAAAGAAAGACATAACGTAACTATCACAAGAAAAATTTATAAGCAGGCTCTGTGAAATCTGAAGGAAGTTAAGTTTGTCGAGTTCTGAAATTTTTCCATTTACTTTGGAAATCCCTTTAAATTGTCAATTTCCCAGAAAATTTTGTTCCATCGAATGATACAGACAGGCTTTTCATTTTTCTTCCTTTACTTTGTGAGCCGCTTCAAAGTAAATACGAAAAATCTTTCATTTCAAATACGTTGTGAAGAAAACAGGTTTTGTCATTGCGTGGCACAAGAAAATTAATGAATCTTAATTCTACAACATATAGCGATAGGCTAAGCATGCTGACTGCTGAATGTGGCTGACATGCACGGCCATTTCTCAATCAATACTAAACTACTTGTAAACATTCTGACTTCATATTCGTCTGACTCACGCAACACGCGCTGACTGATTTTAAATCTCTTCTGATTTAAAATCAGTCAGCGCATGTTATTATGTGTAAGAAAATAGTACATACATATATATATATATATATATATATATATATATACGTACATATGAAAACAGTGCATATTCAACCCTGATAAAGGCTCAGCTCTGAGCCGAAAGCAGTTGGTATTTATTCAATAAATTGGTATAAAACAAAGTGTTATTTTATTTTAAATATGAAAAAAAAACTGTCTGACACTGACGGCTGGATTCCCGATCAGTACTAAACTACCTTTGTTTTTGAAGATGTTATTTATTTATTTATATTTGGATGACTTATATAGAAAACTCACCTTGAGGGCGTTTTAAATATAATCATTCTGGCTGATGAATATATCTGGCACACATAACGAGTGTGAGAAAACTGGCTGGTATATATAATATGTCTGACATACATAGCCTGATTCCCAATCAGTTTCTAAACTATCTGTAAGAATGCTGGCTGATGATCGTACCTGGCACGCATAACCTGATTTCCAATCGATACTACATGTAAGATAACTTCCTGCTATACATGTCCACAATATAAGCGTGATTCCCAATCAGTACTCAACTACTTGTGAGCATTAAAGCATTCCCGATTCCCAAACATAATTAGTTATGTGTTAAAAATGTATACATTTAACGTATTGATTAATAAATAAATCTCAGAAAGAACAACGAAACATGCGTGAAAGTTTTTTAATGTAGAAGAGGCAAAAATGAGTATCAGAATTGTAATTTGAGGTGTTCAAATCTCTCTTCCAATTACTCTGAGAGTAATGCGTGGTTTTAAAATATTTGTATTTAACAATTGTATAAATTTCGATAAATTTTGTCTCTTTTTGCCTCGTTCAGAAATACAGATTAAGTATTTAAACAAAGACAAAAATTTATCATTTAATAGAATTTCTTAAGACTAGAAAAGCTTTAAGAAAAGATGTTAGGAAAGTAATTGAAATTATCGGAAATTGGAAGCACTTGGGCTGCCGTAATAAGAATAACTCATTAGTGTATATTATAGATATCTCACAGAGACGAAACTGTATTAATTATGGGAAAGTAGGTATAGAAGTCATTTTTGGGTGTAACAGGACTTATGACCTGTCTTTAGGTAGGCTTAAGTGATCACTTTACACAATTGTACCATTCACCATTTCCACCCATGATAGAATATACCATGCTTTATATCATTTTTGAACGTTGTATATATGTTCAAATTGGCGTGAAGCTTGTCGTATTAGTTGTAAGCTGCTTTTGCATGCGGCCTGTACAGCCATTATATGATTCCCCTAAATCCCCACAGATGATCGCTAATGAAAAAGAAAATCTACAATTGATGATTTTAACGGAATTTTGAAGGCAATATCCTTATTATGTGTAATGAAATTCATCCGATAACCTTGCATGACACTAGGATACGCATGTAAATATTATTTTCCACTTTTTGTTAAATTCTTATTTGACCAGTACATTCTACATTCAGAAATACATTTTGAGTTTGGTTCAAATCGTTCAGAACAGATTACTGGATTTTGTCACAGGACATTTAAGCATATAGTGTAATCTTATAGATATCTCAAGAGACGAAACTGATTAATTATGGGAAAGTAGGTATAGAAGTCATTTTTGGGTGTAACAGGACTTTGACCTGTCTTTAGGTAGGCTAATTGTAACTTTACACAGTTGTAACATTCACCATTTCCACCAATGATAGAATATACCATGCTTATTCATTTTTTGGAAGTTGTATATATGTTCAAATTGCGTGAAGCTTTCGTATATGAGTTGTAAGCGCTTTTTGCATGCGGCCTGTACAAAGCCATTTTGATTCCCCTAAATCCCCACAGATGTCGCTAATGAGAAAATCTACAATTGATTTTACGGAATTTTGAAGGCAATATACTTTATTATGTGTAATGAAATTCATCCGAATACTTGCATTACACTAGGATACGCCAGGAAATATTATTTCCAATTTTTGTTAAA
>JADDOH010014099.1:0-39511 GCA_016648135.1 Agrypnia vestita | reverse complement strand
AGATGAAGCATAATATTCTATGGTGTTTGTCACTGTAATTAGTTCCGTTTTTATGATCACTGTTCGTCTTGGCTTTGTTCTTACTCGTTTTGCTTGGTGTTTATATAGATTTTGCGGTGTTTGTGACCTATTTAAATAAAAGAAACTATCTAAGAACACACTCAAAGTAATGGAGGAGGGATTTTTACAAGGAAAATCCGATAACTTGAAACCGAAAATGTATTCCTTGATGTTGGCTTCATTAAACGTAAGATGGTCGGAGTGAAATAAAAATTGAAACATGACGTAACGTACGAAAATAAGCGTTTTCGCAGGAATTAAAAAAAAAAAATTTCAAAATCGTTTTTTAATGTTAATGTACATATAAAAAAAACTTTTTCATAAAGGTATTTTCTAAACCAATTTTTATATTTAAAAAAATGTGAAATTACCCTGTTACTGAATTTCGTCCATAGAAGGATAATCAATAAATAAGATAAATTATAGACTCACAGAAGTCTTTATTAGGCGTCCACAGGGGTTACGACCTGTCTCGGCTGGCTTAAACGATCACATTACACAATCCAACGCCCACCAATTCCACCCAAGAACAACCACATATCTTTCAAATTTGTAATGTTGTATAAATATATATATTATTTAAGTACCTACCTCATTTACATTATTTTTGATACAACTGCGCTATCGCCATCTACGGTTGAAATTCCCATGAAACAGTGTGTAGATGTCGCCGATGATAAATAAGACTATTTTTTTTTACTAGAGTATGAAGCAATATACTTTTAATGTGTATATGATATTCATCCAAATTATTTAACATATACCTGAAAATTATTTTTCTTTTTTTTTACTTTTGGAAGACTTTATCAGGCATCAATAAGGCTTGCGACCTGTCTTGGATGGCTTAAGTGACCACTTTACACAATGCATCGTCCACCAATTCCACCTAAGATCTATAAACCACATATCTATAAAAAAATTTAATGTTGAATATATATCATTTTATATATTTCATCTATCGCCATCTAGAGGTGAAGATTTTAAGATAAATTTTCACTTCAACGTAATTTTTTGTCTTACTAATGACGATAGATGTTCAGAAAACAATATAATCTCCTTATAATGAGCATAAGGCGGAATATCCTATAGTTTTTCTATATGTTACATATGTATACATAAATACAAATTTTCAAAATTTTATTGATCATTAATTTTTATGTTAACAGCTGACTTTTTATTTAACCTACTACTATACATTCACATAAATATAATTTAGCACAAGAATTTATGTTAATTTTACTCTTACTTATTTGAGTAGATTCTATGCCAACTTGTTAAAATCGTGTCAAAAATTACAGTTTCTTTATAACTTTCTAAATATTTGCAACTTTCTCTAATCTACTAAAAAGGAAATAATATTATTTGGATGTATGGAATTCATTCATCAGTTATAATAATTTATTCATAGTTAAAATATTTTGAGAAAAATTTTAAATTTTGAAATATATACAAGGTGTAGCGGAGGCAGAGCAATACTTAAGGGGCTGCCTTGATAATGAGTTGAAAGTTCAAGCAACCATGATCAATAGTTATGGAAATATTCGATATCAAAGTTTGCATTTTTTTTAAATATTTCTGTTTTTTGCAAATAGTTGAACTATCATTATAATAACTTAATATACATTATGAAAATTCACGATTCAATGATAAAAACCTCGCAAGTATTGAAACAATTAATTTTTCCTATTCGGTACAAGTTACTTTAATAATATTTCAAGGTTTTGCAGAAAATAACTGAAAAATGAAAAAATATAAACTTTGATGTCGCATATCTCTATAACTATTAACATTTATTTAACATAAAGTGGGTAGCTTTAGACCCCGCCCCCTCTCACTCTCTCTCGTTATATTCCTGAATTGTTCAGTAGTTCAATGGTTCATAATCGGTGCATGCTTGTCTCTACACGCATGTGAACAATAGTGGTGATAGTTTGACAATGCTACGGTTGGGGTGTATAGTGTTGTGAATGTAGTAGTGTAGTGTTGGTCATGACCAAGAGACGGGCACGTCTCGAAACCGGTAGACCGTAAATCTGGTAGTGGTTTTTACTAAGTTTACTAACATTCTGTTACAATAAAAACAGATTAAAATCTGCACACTGTCCCTAGTAAAGCTTTTTGTATCGACCGGGAGTTAAAACCGCTCAGGAATGTCATCGGAGGCTGGTGTAATGGATGCCGTCCTGCACACCTGGTGAGTGAAACGATACCTGGGGGAAATAGCGGATTCTCGCCTCAAAAAGGATAACTAAAATCCAGTTATCAACTAACATGATTTTATAGAAATAAGTACCTACCAGAATTATCTGAACTAGAATTTGTGTTACGAAATCGAACCAACGAAATGCAACTAAAATCGAGCGGTCCGCCCTATAAAAGTACATAATTCTCTACGTAACAATGTCCGTCACTAACGCTACCGCTGGACGGCGCTGTTTTCAACTAACGCCCGAAATCTAAATATAATAATTTCGTTGTCCGTCTGTCTGTCCGTCCGTCTCATTGTCGGTTCGTAAGGTCCGTAAATTGCTGGTATAAAAAAAATTAAAACATGGGTTCGGCTAGCAAATAATATAATTCTCTATACAACAATATTCTATATCAAGAAGCATTATTCGTGAATACAAGCGCATTTACCAAAATTATTCTCATTAAAGATTTATTAAAAATAAAAGTTTCCAACATATTTTACATAAAAAAAGTACGAGTATAAAAATCTTTAAAGAAAAGAGTACATAATATAGTGTTATAATTTATACTAGCCGTATGTCCGTGAAATGGTTCGCGTCTTTGCTACGCCCTAGCTTATATAGTATATTTTTGTTGTTCCACCGAGAGGCGGTGGTAGCTATGTCGCTGGGGCGCCGCGCTAGCATTCCGAGTTTCACGCCCTACTTTCAGCCGTGTAATTTCGTTTTTTTAGCCGTAAATTTGAACGAAATTACGGACGTTTCAAGAAGTTACGGACAGGCAGACAGACAGCGAAATTATTATGTTTGATATACCGTTAAAATATAAAAACTACTAATCAATATAAAGCTGAAATTCAAACATGTAGAAATTCGTCATTTTTGACGGATTTAAGCTAGTCTAATTAATAATCTGTTTACACGATTTTCGCGTCAGTACAACAATGCGTGATAAAATATTTTGCACTATTAGAAAGCAACCGGGTTGAAGCCGATTTTATTCCTGGGTCCTGCGGGCGGATATCGCCCCTATTCTCAGAATAACTAGATTGTTTTTATATCCCAACTTAAAATATAAGAAAAGTACTTAAAGTTTCTATGACAAATGTCAAGACACCTGTCAAATGTCATCACGTCAGAATTGACGAACTGTACAATGTTATATAAGAGCGGTCAAGACGTGATTATCATGATAGCTCAAAAAAATGCGAATAGACTCGATATGATACGAGGCTTGCAACGATCCAGAATTAATAAAATAAGAATAGAGTTTTACCCTTTGCGCAAGCAATGTGAAAATTATAAAGAACGTGAAAAAATATGAATGACAAAATATTTACCCGGGAAATTTTATTTACTACATTTTTTCTACATCTTTTTCTTCTATTTTAATCTTTTGTTTCAACAAACGGTTTTATATATATAGAATACTGTGAAAAATAGTGGAGATGTGTAATAAATACTGGAGGTATATATAGATAAATCATATTAATTGATAAAAACCAGATTTATAAAAACCATAATAAATAATAATTTACAATAAATAATAATAAACCAGATTTATCGATAATATTTTACTTTTCCCCTTCATCAACTTTTTTCGATCCCACTATTAATAAGTTACTTTGAGTTTTTGAATAATTTTAATGTTTTTATTTATGATGATGGATAGATAAGAATTTTACCTTTTCTAAAAAAACCATCAGTATCATCATTAACTTACTTGTTTTTTTCGCAATTATCCACCGCAAATACTAACAAAATTTTGGATTAAAATCTCAAGTACCTACCTATTTTCAAGGTTGCGTTTTTAATAAACACAGTTACATCAAATTTAAACTTTTCAACGTTATGGTGGGTATAGAAACCTTTTGTCTGACCATTACGTTGACTTATCATAAAAAAACTTACGGCAGAAAGTTGGCTTCGTATGTTTATTGTGATTGTTGACAAAATTTCGCTTTTTTAAAAAAAAGTATTTTATTTAAAATAAGCAAAAAAAAATTATAATTTCGCAATAATACTAATAAATGAAGATTATTAATTACATTAAGATTCGAGTGGCTTCAATACATTGCAGCAGCAGAATTTTGTGGAACTCAGTGTTACTGCGGATCACCATAGGATAATGGCATTACACAAAATCTACAATGAATATCGAATATTTAAATGCATATTTATCAGTATATTTTTAATTACCCTACTATATTACTTATTTAATAATTACTAACTAATTTTAAACGTGCACATCTTAAGAAAAATATATGCAGGAGTTGCTTTTTCAATAGCCAACATTATAGTAATCATCAAATATGTATATGTCTATCGATGTCAAGATACCTCAGAGATAAGTGTGCCAACACAAAAACAATGAAAAATTGTAAAAGACTTCTACAGCCCTCAAATTTAAAAATGCGTATTTTATTAATTAAATTTGGGGATGGTGACTTTTTTTTCAATTCAATTTCAATTTCAATTTCAATTTCAATTTCAATTTTTATTTATTACATAATATGTACATTACAAACATTCTGTTCAATGCATACATATTATTAACTTACATCTAAAAATATACATATACACATATACATACACATCCATATACACATATACATAAACACATATGTATACATACATACACATATACATATACATACATACATACACACACATATACATATTGTGTATTAAAATACTAATTTATTATTAAACAATTATTAAACAATTAGAAGTGACCTGTATAATCTGGTCAAAGGTGTAGGAGAATCCTGCTTCGGAAAACCCCCTCAGACACATGGAATATATCAATATCCAAAGCGATCTTGTTCAGCATAGCTGTAGCTTTTCCAACAGGCATAACCATCGGCAGGTTGGTCCTGTATATTGGAATGTGAAACAATCTATGCTGACGATGTCTAAGGTAATTATCAGGAACATACAAACAAATGCTCTGCATAATTTCAGTATTGTCGATCATACCGCGCAACAATCGATAAAAGTGTGTAATCAAATACACATTCCTTCTAGTCTCTAAACTATTGTAGCCAAGCATACCCTGGAGAAACTCGGTTGGGTAAAGCCAAGGATAATGCCCGTACTCTCTCATGTAGAGATATCTCAGAAACTTCTTTTGGACTTTCTCCACCATAAGAGAGTACTTGCTCTCATGTGGCCCCCAGATTTTTTGTTTAGTTGAAGATGTAAATTTGTGTACATATGTTGGTACATTTTATTACAAATATCCAAATAAAAAACTATTACAGCAATCCTATTTTAGTGTTAATTTAATGATCATCGCCATGACAAAATTTGCTTGAATGTGAGCTATTTCTATTTTCTCGATCCAGATAGTAATCAAAAAACTTAAATTCTACCTGTGGAGCATCCAAGTTTTTTCTTGTGCTTTAATTAGAATGCAAGATAGAATGAGACCGGTTATTCAAACTCGTTCCCCATCATATCTCGGAGTATAAAAACTCCGATCGGTGAGAAACAACATCGCCATTTTTGAAGTCCCGTTAGTCTCCGGATGTCACTGAAGTAATGAATTCAAATTTATTATGTTCGCTGTCATAATAATAATATTTTGTGTAGAAAAATATATCGGATTTCATATATGCATAGGTATAAATGAATAAATAAATATGTATTAACTTAATAAATGTATAACCAAAAATAATAATAATTATATTTTGTGTAGAAAAATAAATCGGATTTAATATATGCATAGCTATAAACGAATAAATAAATATGTATTAACTTAATAAATGTATAACCAAAAATAATGACAGATTGTTAGTTAACATTGTAAAAACCACTACCAGATTTTAGGTCTACCGGTTTCGAGACGTACCCGTCTCTTCGTCAGGCCAACACTACACCACTACATTCACAACACTACACACCTCAACCATAGTATTGTTACACTTCCACCAATAATTGATCACATGCGTGTTAGTCTTGTCAGGGACAAACATACACGGTAGACCTAAAATCTGGTAGTGGTTTTTACAAAGTTAACTAACAATCTATTATCATGTCTAACCACAAAATTGATGCTTTAAATATTAATAATATTAGCCAAAAATAATTTATTATCCAATTATTATTATCCAAAACTAACCAGAATATTTATTAAAAAAGCGAAAAAATAATTTCACTCACATGCAACATCTTTAGACAGAAAAATTACCTACTTCATTTACACACATCAATAAAAATATTTTTAACTAGCTGTTCCCCTCGCTGCTTCGCATTCATAGATTTTTATAACTTTTAGTAATATTTTATGTAAGACATAAAATAGAAGGAGACGTATGCATAAATTTCTATGAGAAATTTCAAGACATCCGTCAAACGTCAAAATTGATGAAGCGGCAAAAGCGGTCAAGACATGTAACGTTTGTAACATTATATCGCTGTCTTGAGAAAAGCCCCGAAAGAAAGAGTTGCTGAGAGGGCGTGGTGAGGATTGTAAAGAAAATATGCGAGAAGGCAAGAGGAACAGATGGCACCCATGTAATGATCAGAGAAACCGAATATTGAAGGTCGGCCTTGTTGAAAGTTTCAACACCGAACTGCGTGTAAGAAAAGAAGTACGAAAGAGGCACTCTATCCTCTCTGCCTAAATATGCAGAGAAACAGTGTGTGAGTAAGTAATACCATAAAAAGTTATGTTATTTAATGTTTCGACACATTAATGGTGTGCTACCGGCAAAAAACAACGAAAATAAATATTAAATAACCAGTTTTTTATGCAAATATTAAAGCAAAAAATACATTTAAATTCCATAATGTACGCAGGGTCATAATTTTTTAAACGTATTTTACGAATCTTTAATTAACATTGCATTGAACTGTTAGTGCCTGGGATTACCACCTTTGTCACCTCTCAATGTCGACGACACGGGCTGTTGGCCTACGGGAGTCGTTTATTTATATTTTTTTTCATGAACAAGATTTTTCTCTTGCGGACGCGTGGGGCGCGTCACAATTGACGCATTTCGCAACGATCACGATTCGAGGTAAACGAAACGACGCTGAACAACACCAGCTTTTTGTCATCGAAATTCTTTCAATAACGTTTCACAACCGCAGATATACCTACCTGCTTTGTATGTACTGTAACAGGAACGAAATTGTATTAACCGAGCTTTATCTTCGGGACAATACTCCTCTGCCCTGACTCCGTCTACCCTGGCGTTGCTGTGCATCTCAAATGTTCGCAGAATACAGGGTCCATGGCTTTGCTGCTCTCCAATGACTGAAGATAGTTAGCGCAAGAAAGAGGATGTGGGGATCTAGCAACTGCATTATTCAAGCAGGTGCTATATTGTTTGACCCAATGCACAAAAGATGGACACTAATTATGCAACAGTGACTGTTCTCCATGGTGTTCAGCGATTTTTTTATTTTCTATATTCTACTTTCTATTTTTACTTGTATGTATATATAGGGTGTACCAGAGCTAGCAGCAGAAACTTGCCGGTAGGTTCCTGTCTACGTTATGAGTCTAAAATGTTCAAGCAACCATGGCCTAATATATAATAAGTTATGGAGATATGCAATATCAAAGTTTGCATTTTTTTTTCAATATTTCTTACTTATATTTAGCAAAAAGTTAAACTATCATTACAGTAACTTATATCGATTATGAAAAATTCATTCTCTTTAGTCCAATAAAATAATAAAAACCTTTCAAAAATTGAAAAAAAATTTTTTTTACAAGGTTTGTATAATTTTATTTCAGTTGTATTGAAGCAAATGAATTTTTCATAATCGATATAAGTTAGTGTAATGATAGTTCAATTTTTGCAAAAAATAAGTCAGAAATATTGAAAAAAATGCAATTTTTGATAATGAATATCTCCATAACTATTGATGTTTGGGTCATCGGTGTTTGGACATTTTAACATAGAAAGGAAGGTGAGAATCTACAAGCTGAAATAAAGACCTATTTTATTATTATTAAGAATTTGTACTAATCGTTTTGACTGTTACTTATGTCACTTAGTTTTAATTGTTTATCATACTAAGCCACTCGATCTCAACGCTCCCCCCCTCCTAATTCCCGTACATCACCGTGAAAATATATTCCTAGTAAGCCCTTATAATCTGTCATCTTGCCAGGTATCGCATGCATATAGCCAGTAGCAAAAAATTTGGGAGAGTCTTCTTTTATTTTATTCAATTTTGAATAGAAATTATTCTTGTGTTTGTATGTGTGTGCGTGTGCATGCTCGAGCGCATGCGTGAGGGAAAATGGGCCACCTCGCAAGTTTACCCCTAACAGAGTTAGTACCTAAACCGCTCAAAACTTAAACACAAGATGCCGAAATCTCCAAAGGTCATGTTATAGGTGTCAAGAACACTGTTAATTACTTTATTTTCGTTAATATAATGTATAACATAAAGCTTCTGAAACATGTAAATATGTTTTCAAGAGCATCAATTGTAAAACCACCGCTTTTCCTAGATAATAATTTTTCAAACATGTCACTCTCAATTCTCGCCAATTGCGTAGTGGCGGATTTGTTTCTATAGCCATCATATTAGATGATATTGATTAGAGTTACAGAATATGATAGTTTGCGAGCGATTCTGTTTAAACAGAACACTTTTTCTCAGACGAAAGTAAATAAAGATGCCTACAAATATTGAAAAACAAACATTTGTACAAATATCGGCATCCCTCTGTCTCGTGTGTGGAATTCTGGTGCCGCGGTAAATATTGAACCACTTGTAATCAACCCAATGCGTGTGGGGTACCCTCGCGTTCAGGCGGTCCTGGTACCCTTTTAGGGATAGCCCGGGGATAAAATTAACAGGACCACTCCAAAAGCGCTAACCAATATTCCGTTGTGTTAGGTTGTCGTTGATGGGTATGTAATTTGTGGCACAACCAACTAAAAAAAGTAACCCATAAAAACCAAGTTATTATACTCCCTTTCTTTGTAAAATATACCAACAATTAAAGACGAATTAAAACATATAACACAACACTAAACTTACAGGAATTTAATATATTTCTAAAATTTCATATATTTTGAGCTTTGATATGACACTTCACGCTTTGAAGATTAAATTCTAAAAATATTTGTCAGTCAATTTAGATTTTTGAAATTCGTAGTGAAGTACCTATTATGTATACCAACGGAGTAATTCAAATTTAGACAATATTCCGCGACGTTATCGGGCCGTTGCGAGTAATCGAACTTTTGTAATGATTCCAATTTGAAAAATCTATTAAAAATTTGAAAAATCCAAAATTATACTATAATTTTTTTTAACGAATCTAGATTTAGATCTTCTTGATCGTCGCCACGAGTCTGCTTGCAAAGTTTCAGCTCGATTGGATCACGAGAAAAGGGTTAAAAATCGATCCAAAGTTTTTTCGACGGCAAGCCGGCAAGCAAGCAAGCAAGCAGACGCCACGAGTTAATATAAAGGGAGTAAAAATGGGCCCAGATCATACATATGAACTTACGTAAATCTTTTACTGTATTTTTCATCACGTCTGGTCCCAATAAACTGGTGCTTTGTTTGAAAAAAATACTACAAGCTTGTATATTTTGAAACAATTATGAAAGGTCAACCTAAGTATATTGTCTTAGTAAATAAACCGTGCTTTAGTACAAGAATACGTTTTTACTTAAGAAACTCGGTTTGGAACAAAATTAACAACGGGATTTAATTTTGCAAAATTAAAATATTTGACTTAGGGGGGACATTCTTCCGCTGTGACCCTTTCCCCTCTCCTAGAGAACGGATTTAATTCATATCGGTACATTTTGAAACTCAATGCAAAATGAGAAAGGCGAAAAGTTTGTTTGCCGAAGCAACGTAAACTCTAGAATGGTGTGCTCTGGCGTCGTGATATTTACACAGCTTGTTCCGTCCAAAATGTTTAAGTAAACACGATTATTTTTAGCTCGCAGCGTTATTACTGTCAAAAAATATGACGCCTTAGTGTCGTTACATATTTTTCAACAAGAAAAAATATTTCTAAAAAAAAAGTGTTTTTAAAGAACACGCGGAGTAAATTATTTTATAACGAATTCATTTATTCCGGCTATTTTCGTTCTTGCAAGCATCAATTTATTTTCTGCATTTTTCAGTGAAATACAAGGGAATGCATAATTAATACATAAAAGAATCCAAATCTTGATTGCAGCCGGATAGTAAAGCAATCAATGTTACATTTCAACTCAAGATTGTAATGTTCACAATTACAAAAAATAAAAAAACAAAAGTGAGTTTTCAGTCATTTATATACACATGAAAAACATTGATGCCATTTTTACATGCTTTTATTAAGCTTTGTTTCTCTGTTTGTCTGTTATTTATTGTTTGTTGTAGTGGAATCAGGTAATGGATTTTTTACCAACATTCTTCAAATGAAACTTTCAACATTTACGTAAAGTGGATGACTATACATTACGTAATGATTATTTATCAATGATTTGGTCACCATTTAGATTAAAATTAATAATCACGTCACTCACAAGCAAGAGTCGCAGAAACAACTGAAGAACGTGTCGATCGAAAATTTGTTTTAATCTTTAAACTAACTGTTAAATATTTGGATACTGCATGAGGGATGTTAAAAACTCGATTACGAACGTTTGCAAATAAAGCGTTTAAAGCATGTCTTTTTATTTTTTTTACTAGTTCAATGCATTGCATTTGGTGCTTTGGCATATTTACGCCACTGTACGCTTAGACTGCTCACGGTAACGCCCTGCCTCTCTAAGGCCCGGTTGTTTCAAGTTCGATCAAAGTAAGCGGTCGATAAAAGCATAGATTTTTACGAAAACGGATCGTCTGATTGGTGGAGAACGTAAAATTTCAGTTTAAACTCTACGCTTACTTTGATCGAATTTGAAACAACCGGGCCTAAGGCTGAAGAATAAGTCAGCCGATCAAATTGTGGTAAACTTATTATTATTTATTTATGCAGGCTAAATTACAAAATACCTAATATTAATATATTCTTATATACACGTAATCATCTCCATTATATCGGGCTGTTTTCTTAATATAAATTTAAATATTTTTTTGGATAAATAAACATTTTAACTCGTGTTTAACGTCGAAAGAATCCAGAAAAAGTTTCTACGTTTTTCGTCCTACAAAGCTGATCAATACAGTAATCTTCACAGCTATAGTCTTGCCTTTCGATAAATAACCGATCTTGTTGTGCTACATACGATTATCAATGGAGCTATTGATTCGCTTACTTTATCTGAAAAAAATTTACATGTTAAACCCCGCATAAGTAACCCGGGTTTACTTAAAGTAAATCGGCATTCTAATAATGATGGTTATTTTTCTCCCATAGAATGTATATTATAGTTTGTCCGGTGACCGGTGTCGGAGCCTTTAATAATATAAAATATGATCAATTTCATCAACAAAACATCCCCTGTGTGTCATTTACCTTTATTTTTTTTTATTGCTAAATAACGTGCTTTTTCTTTCTCCGTAAAAATTTTTTGAACAATTATTTTTTTTCTCTTTTTTAAAAATTTTGGTGAAATAATATTAGGTGCATACATATGAAATTGGCGTTTTGCCGTACTGGCAAATTTGATCTCAAATATCTTCTCTTTGGTTAGGAATTCCAAATCCAAATTTATACAGCAATTTACTCATGTATTTGTGGTTTGAAAATTATAATTCATTTGTTTTTTCCTCAATTGTTTTTTTCTTTGCGTCACTCAGTTTACAAAATGAAAAACTTGAAATATCGCGTTATTTACGAGTACGAGTTCCACCGTGGCACCAGTGCTGCAGAAACGGCTCGAAGGATTAATGATGTGTATGGCGACGGTGCCGCAAAAGAAAACACAGTGCGTTTTTGGTTCCAACGTTTTCGTTCTGGAAATTTCGACCTGCAGAACAAGCCCCGTGGACGGCCGGAGACCAAAGTTGATAATGAAGAATTGAAGGCTATTGTGGAAGCGGATCCATCGCAAACCACATCCGAGTTAGCTGCAGGCTGCGGTGTTAGTGATAAAACTGTTTTAATCCACTTGAAGCAAATTGGTAAGGTGAAAAAGCTTGAAAGGTGGGTACCTCACGAATTGAGTGAAGCAAATCAACAAACGCGCGTTGACTGCTGCGTTGCATTACTCAACCGGCACAATAATGAAGGGATTTTAAATCGAATCATTACCTGTGATGAAAAGTGGATCCTGTACGATAATCGGAAGCGCTCATCGCAATGGCTGAACCCTGCCGAACCAGCCAAACCATGCCCCAAGCGAAAATTGACTCCAAAAAAGTTACTTGTGAGCGTTTGGTGGACTAGTGCTGGTGTCGTTCACTACAGCTTTCTTAAATCTGGCCAGACGATTACGGCAGATGTCTATTGTCAGCAACTGCAAACCATGATGGAAAAGCTAGCTGCTAAACAACCGAGGCTGGTTAATCGCTCTAGGCCACTGCTGCTTCATGATAACGCTAGACCACACACTGCACAACAGACGGCTACCAAATTAGAGGAGCTTCAATTGGAATGTCTAAGACATCCACCGTACTCTCCGGACCTTGCCCCAACAGATTACCATTTTTTTCGAAATTTGGATAACTTCTTGCAAAGGAAAAAATTCAACTCCGATGGGGCAGTCCAAACCGCCTTCAAAGATTTTATTGATTCCCGCCCGAATGGTTTTTTTAGTAAAGGGATCAATGAACTACCTATGAGATGGCAAAAGTGCATAGATAGCAATGGTACATACTTTGATTAAATAAATATATTATAATATAAAAAAATCGGCTTTATGTTCCTCCCATACTAAACGCCAATTTCATATGTAAGGACCTAATATTAACTTTCAAATGAGACTACTTTGATATTGATAGGACCTCTACGTGGGTAAATATTAGTAAATTGACACACGCGTCCATGCTTGGGTAGCATAAAAATAGAATTGACTGCCATTTCATTACAGCTGGAGAAAAATGACATATAGGGGGTGTTTTGTCGATGAAATTGATCATATTTTTTACTATGAAAGGCTCCGACACCGGTCACCACACCATCATTCAAAAAGTCACTCGTACATCCACTTTCTTGACAATAACCTGAACCCATGGAACACATTAAATAAATTATTTATTTTTATTTTCTTAAATGACCACACTACATTGATACACTAAATATATATATGCTAAGCCAGATCGAAGGCACTTTTTGTACTCAGTATTCTGTAAGTGTCTCGTTAAAAATAAAATAAAAATCACTTTACACAACATGTTAATGACTATTGAGTGTTGATTTTCTTCCTGAGTGGCAATCAACTTTTTTGTAGCGCTTGTTCCACATTGATAAATTCTGCAATTGAAATTTAAAAATCATTTATATGATTCGTATACCGTCATGCCGCTTTAATTGTCAACTCATGTTCCATCATACCATTCAGGATCTTGTGAATAAATGTGTTAGCATTGTAAATATATCTGTTCCTTGCTTCAATTTTATTTCTATCCTTATGATTGTTGGGTTCGCATTTAATAACGTCTACGCTCATTATATTATCATTGTAATATTTCATGTTATTTGTTTTTTCATTGTTTGTGATCCATTAATAAAAAATAAATAGAAAATATGTACATTCAATTACATACAATCTACCTATCAAGGATTGATAATGGCATCGTAAGGCGAAACGCGTTTCATAAAAATTAAATAAGTAGTATGTTTCGAACAGGATCCACGGCGATCAACTTGACCCCGTACAACCAACTGCGACACGGAAACTGCGAAATTTTATATATTTTATGTTTTTCTACGCATGCTTTTTTATGTTATATGAGTAAATTTAAGAAAATGAAAATAAAAATATTATGTTTTGGTAGCCCTGAAAAAGGGCCGGTTTTTGAATATTTGTGTGAATCTGACCCAGCGTGTGTCACGTTCAACGGAGCATCAGCAGCAGCGCGGGGCGCAGCGGAAATGAGCGACGCGCCGGTTGGCTGACACACGCGGGGTCTAATGTACTTAATTGAATAAATGCGCTGAAATCGGAGAGCAAAGGCAGTCTTTTCGTCGTATTGTGTCTTCGCTCTTCGATCCAGTCTACAAGTTTTAAAGTGTTTTTTAATTTCTCAAACCTTCTCTACATCCTGCTCCTGCCGTTTTTGGCGGCCCTGAAAAGTGAAATTGGGGATCCACACCTGGTAAATATACAGTCTTTGTCCTGTGCAAGACAAAGTGGTCCTTCGAGCCGGATTGCCAATCTTCACTCCTGAACAGCATGTCTCGATCAGGGTTACGATCGGGGCAAACCGCACGGGAAGAAGAAGAAGAAGTCAGGACGGCATCAGACTCAGACGGTCAATCCGAGCATGGAAGCAGTTCCCAGGCTCGAGAGGCGGACATCATCCGCCAACTGAAGGCGGAACTTCGCCGCAAAGACCGTCACCACAGGCAGCTCGTGCGAGATCTCCAGAAGGATCATCTGGAGGCGTTCTCCCGAGTGCATGGCGCAGGTCAAGCGCCAACGGCGGCTGCGACTGGAGTCGCGGCTGAGGATCCAGGCTGGATCTCAGCTGAAGCTGCCGTTTTTGGTGGCCCTGAAAAGGGGCCTGTATGGAGCGGTGGCCCTGAAAAGGGGCAAGAACGGAACGGCGGCCCTGAAAAGGGCCAAGAATGGAGCGGTGGCCCTGAAAAGGGGCAAGAACGGAACGGCGGCCCTGAAAAGGGCCAAGAATGGAGCGGTGGCCCTGAAAAGGGGCTGGTATGGAACAAACCAAGATCTATTGCTGCTGCTGCTGACGAATGTGAGCCAGCTCCGTTAGCCCCGGACCAACGGAGAACTACTTCACCGATGAGCAGCACAATGGGGAGGACGCCCGTTGATCAGCAGCCACCACTTCAAGAACATCCAACATTTGATGCAAACCATACACGTAACCCTACGGAAAGGGATACTGGGGCAGCATTCACCAGAGATTGGGTGCGGTACCAAGCTGACCCAATGGCCAGAATGGCCACGATGATTTCGGATGCCATCCGATCGTCACGCGAGACGGAGAGTCCGCGGTCTCAACCAAATCACGAAGAACCTCGGATGTCCGCACTCATCGCTCGGCAATCAAGCGCTCGAGATTTGCCATTGTTCAGCGGCGACCCTTTGGACTGGCCAACCTTCAAGGCGCAGTATGACCAATCATCAAGCCTTTGTGATCTGACGGCAGCTGAGAATCTACTGCGGTTACAACGCGCGCTCAAGGGACAAGCACGAGAAGTGGTTGGCCCTCTCCTGATCAGCCCACGGAATGTAACCGAGATAATGGATACTCTGGAAACGCAGTTTGGCCAACCGGACACCATCGTATCAACAATGCTAGACCGAGTGCGAAGACAACCACGCCTTCCAGAGAATACGACGGCGGGTGCTGTCATGGAATATGCGGTGGCAATTCGGAACGTCGTCGCCACGGTGGAGGGCTTGGAAGGAAAATATCTGGTGTCACCAAAACTACTAGTCGAGATGGTCGACAAACTGCCACTGTGCGTCCAGATGATGTGGCTCTCTTCACGAGTGGGAGGGTCTAAGGAAATTGGAATACAGGACTTATCAGCCTGGCTCATGAAGATGGCTGGCATAGCCCCATACGCTGGCTGTTTGGTCACTCACCATAAAGTGCGAAGGAGCGGTCAAGTTCACACAACCAGCGAAGTGGAGTCAACCATGAACAATGTTACGAACAACAATTTGTGCACTGTGTGTCGAGCAGCTAGCCACAATGTGACCGCGTGTAGTGAATTCGTACAAAAAACCGTCGCGGAACGTTGGAACATAGTGCGAGAAAGTGGCTGGTGCTATGTGTGCTTGAACAGTGGTCATCGATCCCCGCGTTGCAAGGCAAAGAAGTGCGGTGTGAACAATTGCCGGCTACCTCATCACCGAATGTTACATGAGGCATCCCGGTCAACAGCGCCATTACCGATAATGGCATCGGGCGCGTCGCGAAGACCAGGTGGGCACGACGGGCCCAGTGGTTCAGATGTGGTCGGTCTCACGGGAGATAGGGAGAACGCACACCCGGTGCTACTGAAAATCCTCCCAGTGTTCGTGAATGGCCCCCGGGGTCAAGTAAAAGTGTACGCTCTACTTGACGAAGGCTCTACAGTGACCCTCATCGAGGCAGGTGTAGCCAGTGCCGTCGGGGCCCAGGGACCAGTGCGCGAACTTCGCATCCACGGTGCGAACGGAATGTGCTCGTCGGACAATCGCTCCCAAATGTTGAACATTACCATAACCGGAAATGGGTCAGAGCACACACTACGAGCGAGTACAGTCCGCGATCTCGCACTGCCCTCTCAATGGACAGTACAATCTCCACATCGGCAAGGACGTTCACGCACGAACCAGACAAAGATCTTGGAAGTGAAACCACAGCTTCTAATTGGGCAAGACGCACTCGTGAAGTAAGGGAAACAGCGAGTGGCGGCATCCTATCCCGCACAGCATTGGGATGGACGGTGCATGGAGCCGCACCCCCCCGGTCGCCGCAAACAAGTGCTACAATACTGGCAATCGCTGGAGCAACATCGCCAGCACCTGATAACCTAGAAGCACTAGTGAAACAGCACTTCTCAGTGGATTCACTGGGCGTGACCAGTGCGGCCCGCGTCAATATCAATGACGCACAAGCCGAACAAATAATGTCGGTCACCACTCGTCAGCTATCCAATGGACAGTGGGAAACCGGACTTTTGTGGAAACATGAACACGCGCACTTACCCGAGAGCCGCCAGTGCGCACTAAATCGATTAACTGGCGTAGAAAGAAAAATGAAAAAAAATGCCACCTTCGCGGCCGCATATCGATCGAAATTCGAGGAATACTTGGAAAAGGGCTACGCCCGAGCTCTGTCGACGGAAGAAATCGACCAACTTGGACCGCGTAGATGGTACCTGCCGCACTTTGCAGTATTCAACGTCAACAAACCAGGGAAAATCAGGATAGTTTTTGATGCCGCCAGCAAGTGCCGAGGCGTGTCACTCAATGACACCTTATTGACCGGACCAGACTTGCTTTCTTCACTTCTGGGAAACCTGTTCCGATTCCGGGAAGGAAATATATCACTGGCGGCAGACGTGCAGGAAATGTTCCTGCGCATCAAAATCTGTGAACCTGATCAAAGTGCACAGCTATTTTTATGGAGGGACCATGAAGACGCTGAACCACGCACTTTTATGATGACATCCATGGTGTTTGGCGCGACATGCTCACCGACCAGTGCGCAATTTGTACGCAACCAAATCGCGGAGGCCAGCGCGGTGGAATTCCCGGCAGCAGCCTGCGCGATAAAAACCAAGTTCTACATGGATGATTATCTTGATGCAGTGGACACCACAGAGGACGCCATCAAACTAATGAAGGAAGTATCAGAGGTTTTGCGACGCGGAAACATGCACCTGACTAACTGGGCATCTAATGACCCACAGGTCATGGCACAAGTGAATCCACAACTACGTGCAGTGACACCAATCGAGATAATTAGTGAAAGCACGACCACCGAGAGGGTACTTGGAATCAAATGGGATCCAAGCTCCGACAAATTTATATTCCAATTTGTAAATTTGCCAGAACTAGAAGCCGGAGATCGACCAACCAAGCGAGAATTGTTGAGCGCCGTCATGCGGATTTTTGACCCGGTGGGCTTCCTCGCCTGCCTTCTGATACGGTCAAAAATCCTACTACAAGCCGTGTGGAGATCAAAAATCGGCTGGGACGATGAAATTATCCCCGAACACGCGCAAAAATGGCGCGAGTGGTACAAACTACTCAAGACAAGCCAATGCGCAGTGCCACGTCAGTGTCTCTCAAGTCGAAGCAGTACACAAGTCTCGTTACACGTTTTCAGTGACGCTTCTGAACTGGCATGCTGCACCGTGGCATATTTCGTGGAAGAGATGGGCAACAACTGCCGAAACGTAGCGTTCGTGGCATCAAAGTGCAAGGTGACTCCACTAAAACCATTATCAGTGCCACGGCTGGAACTTCAAGCCGCTCTAATGGGAGCCAGACTGGCCGCCACTGTGAAAAGAGAACACGTCTGCCAGATCCAGAGGACGGTCATGTGGACGGACTCAATGACGGTACTTTGCTGGTTAAGAACGGACCCCCGATCGTACTCCGCCTTTGTTGCCAACCGTCTGGGTGAAATAGACGAGCTAACAGACACCGGTACTTGGAAATGGGTACCCACACGCCATAATCCCGCAGATATTGGAACCAGGGACGGCGATCCTCCAAACCTAGCCGCTGACAGTATGTGGTTCAGCGGTCCTGAGTTCCTCAGGAGAGAAGAATCGGCTTGGCCACGAGAGGCTTATCAACCCCAACCCGATCCACGGTGCCTCGAATTACGACCGGACGTCGTGACCTTAACTCAAAGTGTCACTACAAACAGCGGCGCATTTCCAGAATTAGGGCGCTTCTCATCGTGGATACGTTTGGTCCGCACCACAGCCTGGGTGCGACGATTTGTGACAAACTGTCGCCGAAAAACAAATTCGGCAGGAACGGGGCATGACTTGACACCACATGAAAGAAATGCTGCCGAGGAGGCCTGGATCATCCACTCCCAAAAGATTTCATTTGGTCCAGAGGTACAAATATTACAACGAGGAGAGGTTCTTCCCAGAAACAGCCGCCTCTATCCGATGACACCGCGACTGGATAACCGAGGCATCATCCGGATGGGCACTCGTCTGATTGGAGCAACAGTATCAGACATACCACTGGACCTACGAGAACCTATCATACTGGATGGTTCGCACCCCTATGTACGAATCATGGTGCGATACTATCACGAACGTGAAAACCACCCAGGAACTGAAAGAACTGTGAGTGACCTGCGCGCTAAATTTTTTATTTTGCGATTAAGACCAACCGTGCGCCGAATACAATTTGAATGCCAGGCATGTCGCAACGGACGAAGCCAGCCACGACCTCCGCTGATGGGCCAACTGCCGGATGCACGACTTTCCCACCATCAACCACCGTTCACCCATTGCGGTCTCGATTATTTCGGCCCACTACAGGTGACCATCGGCCGACGGAAAGAAAAAAGATACTGTGCATTATTCACTTGCATGACAACACGAGCCATCCACCTGGAACTGGCCGCGTCCCTGAACACGGACTCGGCCATCATGGCATTAAGAAGGATGGCGGCGCGCCGTGGTCATCCACGCCACATTTACTCCGACAACGGAACGAATTTCCGTGGAGCAAGTAAGGAATTTGCTGAGACATTATCCGAACTACAAAACGATCCGCGGATGCGCGAACATCTGGCGGAAACAGGAGTTGATTGGACATTCAATCCCCCCCTCGCTCCTCACATGGGGGGAGCCTGGGAAAGTTTGGTGCGATCTGTCAAAAGAGCACTCGGGGCTACGTTAAAAGAACAGGCACCCCGTGAAGAGACATTATTAACTATTTTGGCCGAGGCCGAGTACACGGTAAATAGTCGCCCGTTAACTCACGTTTCGGTGGACCCGAAAGACGATGCGCCACTGACACCGAACCACCTACTGCTAGGTTCAACCGGACGACACGTGCACATGGCGATTTACGGGGCCCTTGATCAAAATGTTTGTTTACGCAAGCAGTGGAGAACGGCTCAACAAATGGCGGACATGTTCTGGCGTCGATGGATGAGAGAGTATTTGCCAACCCTGGCTTTGAGGCAGAAATGGCAAGAAGCCGCCCCGCCTATTCGAGAAGGCGAGCTAGCTATCATCACCGACGCCAACTTACCACGAAACAGCTGGCCAAGAGGGATCGTGATAGAGGCCAGACCGGCCGCTGACGGACAAGTCCGAGCGGTCCGTATAAGAACCGCATCAGGCGATTACATCCGGCCTGCCACACGAGTCGTCATACTACCCACGCAGCTTCCGGACGTCGCAGGGATGGCGGCACAACCCTGTTCTCCGTGAAGGTGCAGGCAAGCTGTACGGGGGGAGTGTTTCGAACAGGATCCACGGCGATCAACTTGACCCCGTACAACCAACTGCGACACGGAAACTGCGAAATTTTATATATTTTATGTTTTTCTACGCATGCTTTTTTATGTTATATGAGTAAATTTAAGAAAATGAAAATAAAAATATTATGTTTTGGTAGTCCTGAAAAAGGGCCGGTTTTTGAATATTTGTGTGAATCTGACCCAGCGTGTGTCACGTTCAACGGAGCATCAGCAGCAGCGCGGGGCGCAGCGGAAATGAGCGACGCGCCGGTTGGCTGACACACGCGGGATCTAATGTACTTAATTGAATAAATGCGCTGAAATCGGAGAGCAAAGGCAGTCTTTTCGTCGTATTGTGTCTTCGCTCTTCGATCCAGTCTACAAGTTTTAAAGTGTTTTTTAATTTCTCAAACCTTCTCTACATCCTGCTCCTGCCGTTTTTGGCGGCCCTGAAAAGTGAAATTGGGGATCCACACCTGGTAAATATACAGTCTTTGTCCTGTGCAAGACATAGTACTAAAATACAACTGTATTTTAATTTTCATACGAGTGACCATGGATTTCTTCGAATTTAACTTCGAAACAATAAAAATGCACACTGTGTTTAAACAAAGCAAGTCCATAATACTTTACAGCTGGATTCCTGTCTAAATTATTATGCTTACGAATTAAAAAAATGTTTTATGTAATGCCGTAAAATGCTTAAGAATTAAATTTTTTACGCTTCAATAGGCCAATTAAGCCAAGAGGCCCAATAACTGAAGCGAAACAAAACACAAAACACCCAAGCTTCAGTCAGAAATATTGAAAAAAAAAGTAAACTTTGATATTCATAACTCCATGACTATTGATATTAGGTTATGGCTGCTTGAACATTTCCGACTCGGAAAAGGCAGAAATATAGTCCTGTGAGATTATTAATATTTTTCAAATAACCCTGTATAATACTCTATTACAATAATACAAATAAATAAAGTAAAAAAGTACAAATAAGAGCGCAGTTCTCACTTCTCTAGGTATATCTATTTGAAAAATTGCTAAGGCATCAATATTCAATCTACTGAATGCGCATCATTTTTATTTTTGCAATTAATAAAAAATTAAAAAATTCGCAAAAGGGTATAGATAAATAATACTCAAAAACATTGGAAGAATCACCGAAAAAAAGTCGACATTTCTGCCATTGTTACAAAAATATTGGCTTTTACTTAATATTACAACTCTTTGGATGAAGAAATTAATAAATATGTGTGAAACAAACTGATGTCAAACTGAACAAAATGTTTAAAATAATATAAGTAGGTACTATATTCATAAAAACTTTTATTATAGACAATACTCCAGATTGCGATTACTGATTTGCATAACAATAGATATCCGTGTTGCTTCTACATCAAATAAATAGTTACATTTTTAGAACACCAAGACCTCGTGGAGGTCTGACACTACAATCCATGTATGTGTAAAAATAAAAATATACCCGCCTAATTTTACTTAAAGCGATTTGTATTTTACAGCTGTTGGGTGGTGAAAGTGATATTGCACCCTTGCCTATGTGGACATAGGATATTTTGTGTAAAATAACCTGCCTATGTGGACATAGGTTATTTTACACAAAATAACCTATGTCCACATAGGCAAATACACAAAATGTAATTTCAACTTCCCGTCATGGGTTTTTAATGAAAATTATTTATAAATTTCTTACAATCCACATTCCCCTCACTCATCATGTCAGTTTAATTAGATCGTGTAGATCCACTACTTTCCTTAGGTATCATCTAAAAATGCGAAAGTCGTAAATATAAATAAATTACGTAAATAAGTTATTATTATATTTTTTAATAATGATAATGATTATTGGCGATGAATTTTATGTATTAATACATTTTCACATCAAATTACAAAACATCTACCGAAAAATAAATATAACAAAATTTTTATACAAATAATAATAAAGAGAAAACTCCTCATAAATTCCAAAGATAAAGATAATATATTTAACAATTCAGGTGTTTATAAACTGTCGTTTAAAGATTGTACAGCGTTATATATTGGAAAAACCGGTCGAAATTTCAATGTAAGAGTAAAAGAGCATTTGAGATGTCTGAATAATCATGGTTTTTCTAAATTTTCAAATCATTTATTAGAAAATGATCACGGTTTTGACAAAAATTTAGGACTTTCTATTTTACACATAAATAATTTTGGTCTGAAATTGAATAATTTAGAATCACTAGAAATTAGTAAAGCATGTAACAAAATATTATTAATTATCAATTAAATTTAACTACTAGCCCAATTCTAATTTTTTTTCCAATAATTGTGAGTAATCAAAAACTTCAGCAACAATATTTAAAAATAATTTTTCAAAGAATTTAGAAAAACAAAAAACATTATCCATTTTGATATTTTGACATCTGTAAAAATCCCTGACGATTGAAATTTTTCCGAAACATGTGGGTGTAATTAATAAAAAATATAAGTAGATACATACAAATAATACAATCGATATATATGAATAAGTTATTATAAAGGCATAAATTACATAAGGTGGATTTTTAAATTTACATAAGTTTTTGGCATATTTTGTTAAATTGGAGTAATTATACACTGTCAAATATTTCGTTTTCTTTATTCTATTCAACATGTTCATCACAGATGCTATTCAGAGCTCGTTGCTAATATAAAAAAGTACAAATACTCGTGTGTGCATACATCAGAAAGAATTCATTCAAGTTTGTTGAACCTTTTACACCAACAAAAAATCATTCACAAAATAAATTAGTCACTTGTATAAAAACTCCAACAAAGATGGGTTCAGCTGGAACTAATTACCCCGAGAGGTAAAAGCCCTTCACGGGTCGTGTAATGTTAAACATTTTTAACATCATGTAAACATAACCTCAAATTCCCTCCCGCCAACTACATTTCCCGCCAAGCGGAACACGCTCACGACGTTTGGGCGCGCTCCCCATCCCATTCCAAACAAATGAAAGAAACAAGCCAATGACACCTCATGGAACCATTACACCCATTAATTTATCATAATCTGCTGATAACGAAACAGAAACACACTTTCTGATGAAGTGCCGCGTTAATTATCCTTACACTTGTCGTCATTTAGATGCAAGGGCGAGTTGTCAAGCGACGAGAGGAGGAATTTGATTTTCAGCAAAATGTATTTCGCGCGTCATCAATCGTTTGAACTATTGATGTTGATTGTGTATCTTTTTTACTCGGTGCATCTAGATTGTTGGTTCCCGGGTGATGCACCCGGTCAGTGGCCATCCGCGGAGCGAAGTGGATGGTCATTGACACCGCCGGCGGACGTGAACCGGCTACCCTCAGAAACTGTACTCCGACGCCTCTAAACCGCGCCGAAAAAGGAAACGTCATTCAAATTATTATAACCAAATAGAGATGTGTAAAAAAGCAGATCTCTCTCATTCTAACAGCGAGCCCGACATGATGACCAGCTCTCAATTTCGAAACACACTTAAGGCCAGAGAGACGACCACCAATTTGAATGATGAGAGCCAGCTGGTCTGGACTAACAAGTTGTTAACATTATTTGATGTTGCGAGTAGTGATGCAACGAATACTACTTTCACGGATACGAATACGAATACGAATAATTCAACAAGGTAATTAATAATACACCACTGTTCTCGTTTTACTAAGAGATTTAATAATTAAAATTTACCATCGGCAAATTTTCGTTCAAAAAGCACAACATTTCTTTTATCCCTTTGTACATTCCCAGAGGTCGAAAATAAATATAACTTTTTTCACGCTTATAAAAGGTCATGTTTTTAGATTTAATTTTAAATTATTTTATAAGAGTTAACACTTTTACACAGAACGGAAATAAAATGGAACGAACAATAAATACGTATTACAAAACAAAAACAACATGAAATGAGCACCTAACCTTATTAATAACTCAAAGAAACTAGATGAAAGAACTCGTGTTATCCTGTGAAACAAGTAACAATTGACAACTTGAGATCTCAACAAATCCATTCATTCAATGTTAAGGGAATCCCCGATAATAGAGTGCGTAGGTGTGTTCGGATACACGGTGCACAAACAAACCGTAATTAGCGTTGCGTTCAGATATAAAAAGTTTGTTTTTAATATTCGTGATGATATTCGGCGAATACGAATATTCGTATTCGTATTCGTTTATCACTAGTTGCGACATATCACATTATCTTGATAGTACGAAATACATTAATCTACTTGTATTTTCCATGCGTGGAAGCCATGAATTGTAGTCGGTATAAAAATGACTGAAGGTAATTATATATACATATACGTATATACATGGTACAAAAACCTTTACAATAAAAAAAAATTCATTCCGATGCGACTGTCTCTACGTCTGTCTACGGTCGAATCTACAAAAAAAAATTCCCGAAAGATTTTCCCTTCGTGTCTTATTGAGTTGGTCCATTTGAACACGATTCAAATGGCAGTCTAAAATAAATTGCCACTAAAATCATCCCCATCTCCAAGTTTTTGCGCCTTTATTTTGCGGCTATAAACAAGCACTGGAATTATGAATGTAATAAACAATTTTCGTTTTAGGTATAGTGGAAGATGGTTTATAATTATGATATTCAAACGTCCGAAGGTATCGATATATTTATACATTATGCAACAACAAAAAATCGTCAGATATGTGTACAAACATAATTCTGAGAACCCAAAAATAAAATTACGACTTTGCCCAAAGGGATTGGATATATAATTAGAGAAGCATTAAGAGTAGGAACATGAGTAAGACGGCACCGATAATCGTGAAGAATGAAGTACGCAGGTAATAATGTGGTTAGCTTGGCCTCTACAACAAGATTAAAAATATTATACATTTTGAAGTCACCGATGAAATTTTACATCAGATTTCTATTTAGATTGCTTTCTTGAATCTTTTTCACACAGGGCCGTCCCTAATCAATATTCAAATAGAAAAAAATATTAGAGCGGCATTATTAACACAAGACGATGCGACAAATTTATGGTATAAGTAAATTAAATAAAAAAAATAAAAAAAATCTGTGCTTTTTCATTTAATTTTGAAGATTGAGAAATGCTGACTTAAACAGCAATGAGGATGCAAATTAAAAAATAATGGTCATTAAATTGTATGAAAAATGTAAACTTTGCAATCTCTACTTGATTACAATTATATATTTATATACGAGAGTACACACTTACTTTAATGCAGTTGTATCTCGACATACGATTGCCCTAACACAAGAGTTTTTTGAGATACGAGTGCGCGGGGCGGAAGGGAGGAAGAAACAAACCTCCTTGGATATGTTTTTTTAAACGGCCTGCAGGTGAAAGTGAGGAAAGCGTGGCGAAAACGACAAAGATCAGCGAAGAGAAAAACAATGACGAAAATTAAGCGAAAGTAACACTTATAAAACCAGATTATTTTTTTACATTCTAATTTATTATATTTTTATACAATATTTGTCATTTAATACTCAATAAATACATTTTTCTTATTCAAAAACACGTAACCAAAACAACTGGGTTGGCATTTTGGGGACTGAAATGGATTAATGGCATTTCAATTAAAATTCCTTTGGGATACAAGCAAATTGACCCTGAGGTTATTAATTTTATTCCAATTTAATAACAACTTTGTTAAAAATAACGTTGAAATTATTTAATATTTTAAAATTTTAATATTTTTGTTAAAGTAAATTGATTGGTTAAATATATAAACTCAAATGTTTACGAATATAAAAAAAATTATATCAAATGTTGTATTTGTAGAAATAGCTATAAGGGTGACATTTTCTAACTTGAAAAAGGGTGGCACAATGTCTAGGACAGCCCAGTTTTTACACAATTTTACGCTATTCAGCGGGTTCGTGCATATTTCAATGACATCTCACTTAAAATTCTTGCTTCTCATCCCTTCAGATGACGCGAGAACTGTGACTCATCTGAGAAATCGTTGACGGACCAATACGAAATAACTGCTTCTGCGAAAAATATCAACACGTGCATTAAAAATAGCTTCCTGATTATTTATAAAATGATGGAGTTTCACGAAGCTGAAACGTTTGGATTGAAATAAATTATCTCATCAATGAATTCGCAATATTGAAAAAAAACAAAACAAATATTTATGACATCACAACGGCAAAGACCAACACGATAGCTTTGACCTTAATTAAAGCTTCTTTAAACATGACGGAACTAATTGATATCTGCGTGATGCATTGTACAAAGTACATACATCTCATCTAATTATTTGTTTGGACGATGAAAACGTTTAAGTGAAGGTCTCGCAAGGTATTGCGATCCGTGAATTTTTGAAAAAAGTGATACATCGTCATCGGACCGCTGACGGGCGAGGTCTTTTGTGTATACACATTTTGGTTAGATATCCGTGTGAATACTACCGAAAGGTAGAAACAAAGGGTTTCACAGCGGTTTCAAGTTAATAAAATAGCAACAATTCCTCGATTATGACCATTGACTTAATTTCTCAGTTAAAAAACTGATTTGGATAAAATTTTCGAAAGCAATATGAAGCATATTTTTAAACTCCCTATACTCGTAAATATATTTTTTCTTCTTCTGCTTTCTTCTTCAACTGATATGTACCTCTTGCAATTGATATGACGGAGCAGATCTTGCACATATAACCTGGTCATGCTGGAATATAATAAACTTATTATTATTATTAACAAAATTTGCTTTACAATTGTTGAACTGTTTTTGTCTTGGTTAGTGGGTAAATTCTCTATCCTCTCCAAATTGGATAACATTATTATTATTGATATTTAATGTTTACAGAGTTAATATTCTGTCAAATTATTAATTTTATTGATGTCTAAACTTATTATTATAATGAATTATCAATTTTATTGATAACATCGATATAATCAACGTGGTCAGTATGTTAGTTATTTTTAGAAATTGAAGAAATACAGTATGTAACATGAACAATTTTTTTTATTTATTTTTTATTTGTTTATTTATTTTACATTTATTATAATATTTGTTAAATTGTTATTAAAAAAAAACAATTGTCAATAACTAGTTTTTAGGAAAGGGTAATGGGTCCCAGTGGAAGAATCTTCCCCCTCACGCATATATAAGACAGGAGAGGAAAATAGGTGGCTTTCAAGATTGGCGATTTATATTCAGATAAATAAATTTTTATTTATTTATTTAAAAAAATCCTTGTTTACAATATATAGGTACTTAATAATAATTTATCAATATAAATATAAGATAAGATTACACAATTTTTATTTATTTATTAGATTTGTGGATTATGCCACTCTACTAGGCTACGCCTGTCCCAGAGTGGCGTTATAGAACACAATTATAATATTTTTTTGAATTCGTCAATAATATTTGTTTTCATAAGGTAATAATTATGTATCTACAAAGTATTAAGTGCAATGTTAGTGATAAGTTAAGTGAGTCGTAAGTCCAAGTGTAAATATGTGTAGAATATTGTTTAATGTAAAAAGGGTTAAAGTTTTGGTAAAGATTATTTTTTATTTTCCTTCATTAATTAATTAATTTATATAGGTATATACTTTTATTTATAGACATTATTATGCAATTACAGTAAGTAAATTATCAGTTGCTCTTCTACCTTTAGAGGTAAGCCAGTTGTTTGCTAAAGCTTTTATTTTATTAATCGAGTATATTCTGATTGTCGGGAAATCTGTTTTAAATATGTTAAATATTTTAGGCCCTATGTATGAGTAATTTTTTTGTCCATGTGTGATCGATCCAATGATCAATTAAAATTCGAGAGATATTTAAATAGACTGAAAAGTTTAGACTAATATTTAAAACCGATTTAATTATTGATAAAATCAGTTACCAACTATTCCCAATGCAGCTCTGTCTAAATGGTATTACACAATGTGGCAATTACGCTATAATATCATAGAAACGGAAGACTAGACATGGCAGTGATAAGGCGGAGGCTGTGTTGTGTGTACCATGATATCATCAAGTCCGTCCAATTAGCCATCGAGGCCAGAGGAAGGCTACTACAGATAACATAAACGTTATAAATCACCATCCTCGTGAGTATACCTCCATCTGTTGCTGGTATTATAATGCACCTAAACCTGTTCGGGGAAATATAAAAAACCAAAAAATATTTATCTTTTCCTCCAAGCGTAACTTTTTTGAAGGGCGAAGTGAGTAACGCATTTTGAGTGAAAATTTAGTATTTATTTTAGTACTTGTAATATATGGCCATAAAGTCTTAATTGAAAGTACATAATACAAATAAATAATAGATAACAGAATTACAAATAATTAATAAAAATTTCATTCAAATTCAGGAATCACATATTTTATTAGCTTCCTGATAAAAGTTGTTACATTTTTTCATCCCTAATTTCCCCCGGTACTTTACTATACAACTTCATTCCACTGTGCATGATAGAATCTTTCGAAATTGTTTTCTTTCTAAAAGGTAATCTTATTTAATGTTTTCTTCTTATGCAATGGTCATGTTTATTTTGTTTTTTTTTCTTCTTTTTTAAAATGTTCATTAATAATTTTTATAGATATATATATAAATAGAAGTAAAGTAAAGTTAATCATTTGTCCAAATGTCGTACTGTTGTAGTTCTTAGTATTGCGGTTGTTTTTTTTTCTTTTTAGTCATTTTTTATATAACCGTGTTTCCTTTTTTAAATTAAATATAATATTTTTTCATGTTAGATTAGGATTGATGGATTAAAGTAAACAAGAGATTAATATTTATCTTATAAAACTAAATAGCAGTTTACTCTTTTTTGTCGTACACAATACACTTTTTTTTTCAACTCGCCAATGCCCCAATGGCCCCAATTTTTGCAGTAACGACACTGACTAACTGATCCGTCACATAAGGTACAAATGTGCGTTGATGGTTTTATTTTAATAGTGACATTATTGCCATGCTTGAATGCCGCAACATAGCGTTATAATTTGTACAAAGTATAGGTACCTCATATTTCCCTCATCTAGATTTCAAAATAATGTCACGGAATGGCAAGCAAAAAGAATTGCGCACCGTCCGATTTCCTTGCAATATGCCATAACATTATCGAAGGATCGAGAACGGCTTATAGAAATCTAGGGTGATCCTTCGAGAAACGTCCATAAATGTCCAGAAACGCCTGGAACAACCGAGAAGCGACAAGAATAAAAACTAAGCTCTAGAATAATCCATGGAGAGATCCATGCTTGGAGTAAGCTTAAGTTAGAATAAGAAATTATGAAATTAGGAGCAGAACTAGAGTAGTGAATATCATGGATCGAGTAACGAAACTAAAATGGCAATGAGCAGGGTGTGTTGCAAGGCAGAATACTACAAGATGGACTCTCAGAGTTCTGAAGCGGAGACCTCGGGAGAATAAAAGAGGCGTCGGAAGACCTCAAAAGAGATGGGCCGACGACATAACCGCTGCGGGGGGAAAAAAATGGCTACAATTGTCAAATAACAAGGAAGAATGGGCGGGTTTGGAAGAGGCCTTTATCTAGCAGAGGCGAGATGAAGGCTGAATAATAATAATAATAATAATAATAATCTATCAAGTACGAATTTTTTTGGGTATAAATACGATATCCGACGGGCGTTCAGTTGTTGCGTTTGACATTTGATCGTTTGACGTTAGACATTTGATCAATGCGAAGTACGCGCGAGCCGCGTGACGACGCCCATGGTGGCCAGTCTTGAATTTAAAAGCGACAGGTATTGAGCGAAATAATCGAGCGAAGTACCTAATTGGCGAAACAAACAAAAAAAAACAAAAAGTGATAAATACTACGTGCGAGAACGGAATATTGTTACCCAGCGATAATAAAGTGTTCATAAATGAGTGATATATTGCTATGTAGTGCAGATTGAAGGATGGCGTTAAGTTTAATTCGTTTACTTTAATTAATCACTTTTTAATAAATCGCTATTTAAATTCCAGTGTTTTTATTCATTTCTGACGCAGCGACAATAATAAAGATTCCGGCGCAAATATCTTCTTATTAAGGCAGACTGTATTCGTGTGATGGATTGTTGCACGAGAAATCGCGGAGTGTTCAGAATATGGTCGGAATAAATTAGCCGACACATAGCACGTCCATCTCGTATGGGAGCGCCCACCTTCCCAGCAATAGGTCACGGTTGGGGCACGCCGCTGATCGGTCTCGATCCTGGGCCCTCCACCCCCAGCCCGCTTCGTGCCGGGCGGAACCTTTGCGTAATAAATCACGAGATGTATTGCGGCGAATCAATAATCTGTATGGATTATCAACACTGAGAAAATGTCGGCAGCTTACTTTGCCGGCAGATGAATTACTGGTGAAAACTCAGCTGTGGTGAATTTTGTGTCTAGCGAACGTGTACATGATATTAATAAATCATACAGGGTGTCTTGTACCTAGTAGCAAAAATGTGTGGGATTTTCTTTATTCAATCTTTATTCAAGATCTTCTTTATTCAATTTTGAACAGAAAATATTCTTTGAACGAAATGTAGACAATAACGGAGGTAAGCGGTACCAAAGTTTTAATTTTTTTTCAACATGTCCGGCTTATTTTTTGTAAAACGTTCATGAAAGTAATTAATTGAAATATTAAAAATTAATTAGCTTTGATAAAAACCACGCAGAAATTTGATTTTTTGTACGGTCATTGTTATTTGACTTGTATTCGAGCGAATATTTCATACAAGTTAATTTAGTAATTTTCCAACGTTTTACAGAAAATAAGTCAGAAATATTTTGATGTCGCTTATCTTCGTATATTAGTTAACTGTGGATATTTCGCCCATGTAAGGAATATTTTGTATTCAAAATTGAATGAAGAAGACTTCCCCGAAGTTTTCGCTACTAGCTTTGAGACACCCCGAATATTACTAGAAAAAAGGGGAAAAATTATTGAGGCGTTCAGAAGTAAAACTGCCACTGTCCAATTGATGAAATTTTGATGGACGTATTTAGATTCTAAAATTGATATACTTTTGATAAAATTCATTTAAAACATAGAAGTTTAACTTCAAAATATTGAAATGATGGTTGGAATGACAGTTTTTAACCACTGCTTTCATAAAATATCAATCACACCAGTAAGTCAATATTATAATAATAATATATTCACTGGTAAACATCTGTGAATCATATAGTATTCACGATACATATATTAAACTATGTATTTGCGGAAGATAATTTTAACATATTTACGAGTTACACATTCTAACCAGTTATTAACACGATAACTAGCCATCGATGAAGCATTTTGCTTTGTAAACTATTTAAACAGGCAGGGACCGGATTGAGCGGCCTATACAAATTGTTTAATTGCAACACCTCTCGGAAACGAGTTTGACAGCTGTCATCGATCGCTGCAGATGAGAGCAGCTCGACGCGAGTCTGTATGGAGCCAATTTTGTAAAATGCATGCAACAATCTTTGGTTGCGCCAAAGATCAGTAAAATATCTTGAAAAAAATATATACCAACATATTTAAAATAGGTAGTTCAGAAGCAGTTCGTATGTATATGATACTAATATTTTCGTGCATTCCACAAAAAAAAACTATGCGTAGCAATCATTTCTGTTAAATAAATATAAAATATATATTTATTTACAAAAAAATGAATAGGTACTTAGTACCTATCTACAACCCTGCACTATTCTACCTAGCAGTTTTTTTTAATGCAATAACGACAGCAATTAGGTATTAAAATGAAGCATTTATGATATATAGAAAGGAGAAATATTTATATTTTAAAAGGCAAGCGCGTGCAGCATATTGAAGCATATACGTAAGTCTAAAAAATATCATAAGTATTCGGATGGGTATAGTATAAGATTCATATTTTACTTAAATTTATTTCGTTCAAGTTAAGTACAGCTTATTTCAATACTGACTGCATGCCGCTGTCAAAAGTTTTATACATTCATATCGAGAGAATGTCTATGCTAAAGTGTAAATTTTGATAATGTATCCATTAACTAGTATAGTTAGTGTATAAACTAATAGTTATTGTATACATTATCGAAACACTTTGGCCATAACATCTATTATGAATATAGTGTGTAATATTTATACTATAATAAATAATACTATAATACTTATACAAGTAAATTGTATGCAATAATAAAAAGAAGTAAACAAAAAAGTTATGCTATGTATTATATATTAGGTCCTTACATATGAAAATGGCGTTTTGCCGTACTGGCAAATTTGATCTCAAATATCTTCTCTTTGGTTGGGAATTCCAAATCCAAATTTATACAGCTATTTACTCATGTGTTTGTGTTTTGAAAATTATAATTCATTTGTTTTTCCCTCAATTGTTTTTTTCTTTGCGTCACTCAGTTTACAAAATGAAAAACTTGAAATATCGCGTTATTTACGAGTACGAGTTCCATCGTGGCACCAGTGCTGCAGAAACGGCTCGAAGGATTAATGATGTGTATGGCGACGGTGCCGCAAAAGAAAACACAGTACGTTTTTGGTTCCAACGTTTTTGTTCTGGAAATTTCGACCTGCAGAACAAGCCCCGTGGACGGCCGGAGACCAAAGTTGATAATGAAGAATTGAAGGCTATTGTGGAAGCGGATCCATCGCAAACCACATCCGAGTTAGCTGCAGGCTGCGGTGTTAGTGATAAAACTGTTTTAATCCACTTGAAGCAAATTGGTAAGGTGAAAAAGCTTGAAAGGTGGGTACCTCACGAATTGAGTGAAGCAAATCAACAAACGCGCGTTGACTGCTGCGTTGCATTACTCAACCGGCACAATAATGAAGGGATTTTAAATCGAATCATTACCTGTGATGAAAAGTGGATCCTGTACGATAATCGGAAGCGCTCATCGCAATGGCTGAACCCTGCCGAACCAGCCAAACCATGCCCCAAGCGAAAATTGACTCCAAAAAAGTTACTTGTGAGCGTTTGGTGGACTAGTGCTGGTGTCGTTCACTACAGCTTTCTTAAATCTGGCCAGACGATTACGGCAGATGTCTATTGTCAGCAACTGCAAACCATGATGGAAAAGCTAGCTGCTAAACAACCGAGGCTGGTTAATCGCTCTAGGCCACTGCTGCTTCATGATAACGCTAGACCACACACTGCACAACAGAAGGCTACCAAATTAGAGGAGCTTCAATTGGAATGTCTAAGACATCCACCGTACTCTCCGGACCTTGCCCCAACAGATTACCATTTTTTTCGAAATTTGGATAACTTCTTGCAAAGGAAAAAATTCAACTCCGATGGGGCAGTCCAAACCGCCTTCAAAGATTTTATTGATTCCCGTCCGAATGGTTTTTTAGTATGGGGATCGATGAACTACCTATGAGATGGCAAAAGGGCATAGATAGCAATGGTACATACTTTGATTAAATAAATATATTATAATAAAAAAAAATCGGCATTATGTTCCTCCCATACTAAACGCCAATTTCATACGTAAGGACCTAATATAAACGTCTTAGTTCACACGCAAAAATGTCACAAGCTGATTGTGGATCAACAAATCAAATTTCAGGATTTTGAAGTAAAAGCTCACTTCATCAATAATTCAAAATGTACAGCCAGGGCTATATTTACCATAGATCTAAAGAGACGAGGACACCTAAATTTAGATTTTAACCGGTTCCACAATAACCGTTATTTGAGACTTGAATCTGATTGCATTGATGATTGGTACCTTTTTCGCAATTCGGCAGCCAACCATCGGCACTAAACAACAATCATGTCTCAGTTACCGATCACAAATAACGTTAACACGATTTACCGGTTAAAATAACGGTTCAACCATCACAAGTGCGAAGTATTCTTATCCCAAAAATGACGTCACTCGTGTGTAAATCCATAAGAATGCAATCATCATTTGAACAGTTAGACGTTTTTTCCACAAATTTAAATAAATTCAAACATACAATTCGCAATATTCTTAATCAACAATGAACTTTCCTCTATGTCTAAAAATAATCCTCAAATATATGTAATTATCACTCTTTTCTTGTATTCTTATCCTATAAAAAAAAAAATTCTTAATTTATATTTCTGTAATTATCGCTAATCCTATAAAAAATATGATGTATTTATAGATTTATGAAATTATGGATTCTGTGTTTAAGTTTAGTTGTAGAGCTCTTTTTATATTTCTGTTATTATGTCATTTTATATTTCTTTATATGACTTTTTTTATTTTCTTTTTATATTTCTCATTACCGACATGTATTACCCAATGTTTATGTAAATGCTCTGATGGGCGTATATATACTGAAATAAATAAATCATATTTTTATTTATTTTTAAATTGCACTCTTAATTGCATTCACACTCGGATTATCTATGCAGGTCTCGCTTTGTCTACTAGGGGGTGTATGCGCTAAGTGTATAGTAGAAAGATGAAGATAAAGACAGAGCAGTTTATAGTACAGGGCCGGAAAATTTCTGATCACGACGCTTACCACAAATTCCTGCTAAGCTCGGTTTGCGTGACCAATAATAGCACCGACTCAGATCAAATACACACACTTCCACAACTTGTATAGTACGCGGTGTACGAGCGCGTATTGTGCATGTTAAGTAATATCTTTACCTCGGAATTAATTATTTGCTACCGATGAGTTGTCCCATGGAATAATATTACATGGAGTGAATTACTCGGCACCATTACAGTAATCCGCAAATTGATATCATATTAATTATTTTCATCTTACCCAAGGACTTACTATGTTAATTTATATCTACAAATTATGCAATTTTAAGAATGATTTAAGTTTGTTTATACACATTTATAAAAATACTTCCATAGTAACAGAATAAAAATTTAAAAGTACACGCTTCTATTTAGATTCACTTGTACGTCAGCCACATAATTTTGAAATCAATATTTCGCATTTCCTGGCCAACAATCGCTTTGAAATTTGGTAGAGGGACGTATACCGGATGAAAATTTTATAATCATTAATTTATTTTACATTATTCATAAAAAATATTTTAATTAAATATTTATCTATATACATTCCAGTAATATCTGTCAGTTTGTATTGTTACAAATGTGACCTTTGAGTTTGGAGGCTAATATCGTTCGGAAAAGAAACATGTAGTCGACGCAATTTGAATTGATTACAAGATATAATATGACGAAGAAAATAATATAAAAAAAATGGATAAGGAGGAATTTTTTTAACAGTTATAGTACTTAGAGCGATCACAATATATGTGTATGTCAATAAAATCAGCTTGGGGCTCTCTTTTTCAAACAATATCGATCGCTTGCGGAAAATACATTGTACATTCACATCACTACGTAAAACTTTTTATTATAATTGTATTCGATTGGTTGTACCTACTTACTATTATTTTCTACTTTTTAGTCACTGTCACATTAAATCTTGTAAGCAATTTGATTTGCGTCGAATACATGTTTATTTTTCGAATAAACATGTATTCGAAATAAATTTAGCCTCAAAACTCAAACGTCACTTTTTTAGTAATATAAACTGACAATTTATTATCACCGGCATGTACCTATACAGATGTAAAAGAACGCATCAGAATTTTAAATATTTTTCGTAAGTAATCAAACTGATTTTTGTAAAATTAATGAACGATTATTGCATTTTCATCCTGTATACGTCTCTCTGCCAAATTTCAGAGCAATTGTTTGTCAGTTTTAGGAGATGATTTTGAATAAAAGCATATTATATACTCGTGAATCTTATTGTTAATCAGACATTAGAATATTTGCGGTCATATAATAAACAAATTAAACAGTCGTATAATTCATTCATTCATTTTTTAATCAAGAGGTATTATAATCCTAGACTTTTAAAAATGTACAAACATTTATTTTTGTAATTTTTTGTAATCATTTTTAATAACATGGTATTTTATCATAAAGGTAGGTAAACTGATAACAAAAAGTCAAGGTATAGGAGTACTTTAAACAATAGTTATTTTATTATACACAACCTGATGATTAATAACCTTATAACACCTTTGATTGCATGTTTTTTGTCGAATTATTATATAACAACGTGAAATAATCGCAAAAAAAATCGATAACAATATTAGTAACACGAAAAAATTCGTACATATTTGATGATACATGTAATGAAACCAAACATGAGGTCATGGTTGATTCATAAAAACTATTGGACTTAAATTAAATCACGAGAATAATCTGCGAAACGTATGTTAACAAATCTACATGGAAATGACTAATTGTACTTTAATAAAAAACGTAATTGAGATATACGCCACTTTTTCCATGTTTGTAGACGAGATACATACATATAATCCTATTGTGATCTGTAGTTATTAAAATACAATCAATACTGAAGTTATTATAAATACAATGCATCTAAACACGTGGGCAAGTAAGTACTCGTAGCATTCAAGGCAGCATTGTTATGATATATAATGTATTATATAATAATGTTGAGAATAGTTCAGTAGCGAATATTATAAATAATTGCTAATGATCTTATCACGACATATACCACCTTGATATTTTTTTATTTAAATATGCGTAATATTTAAATTGCGTTTATATTCAGTTTTTCAGGATTAATCGATTATTTTTTTTGCATACCTAAGTTCCCTGATAACAAGCAACAATAATACTACAGAGGAGATCCAGAAGCGCATAGTGAGCACAAATCGCTGTTTTTTCCGCCTACAAAAGCAGACAAAATCCAGACTGCTGTCCAGAAACACCAAGATATTAGTGTACAATACGCATATTAGGCCAGTGCTCACGTACGTAGCTGAGACATGGGTACTAACTAAGAGGAATGACCGACAACTGGACGTTTTTGAAAGGAACATTTTGGGATGTATCTTCTGACCGGTTCTACAAAATGGACTTTGGCGTAGACGTTACAACAATAAACTCTATACTCTGTTTAAGGAACTAAACGTCACAAAATTTATAAACCTAGGAAGACTTTGGTAGTTGGGTCATGTGGAGAGAATGACCGAGCATCAAGCACCGAAGTCCCTGCTGAACTCAAGGCCGATAGGGCGAAGGAGCTTGGAAAGGCCAAAATTAAGATGAAGCGACAACGTCCTCAAAGACATTTCTGCCTTGGAGCTTCTGAATTGGAGAGAGCTGGCACTAAACCGAGATGAGTTATCCAAGATCCACCAGGGGTTGTAAAGCCAATAGTGATGATGATGATGAATCGCTAAATTAATTGTGATTGGAATTGTTGGGAACGGATAATTTGAAATGAATCTTGTTGAGATTGCGCGAGAGATTTAGGTAGATACATAAATATTTTTATAAATCTCTAGCAAGCAAATGATTGTCAAAAATAGTACCAATAGTAAAATGGTGATTCTAAGAATAACCATGAGAGTATTAAGTAATTGTATTCACTTCATTTTTTTTCTTAACGAAAATAACTGTTTTCTCGTAGGTAAGTATGAAGTAAGTAGGAAATCGTTTCATTCAGGAAGCGTTAAAACATTTTTTGCACTATCAAATAATTATTAACAATTTATTGACAAGTGACTACTGATTTATAGGATTCTATAAATATAATTGTAAAAAGAAAAACCAAAATAAAAAATATAAATTTTTAAATGCGAGAAAAAAAATATTTCATACGATTCCTAGATGTATGTGCACGAACTTATAGTTGAATTATTTTGATAACTCTAGATTTTAGACTATTGATTTTTTTAATTAAAAAATGATGAATTTAATGAATAAATCAATACGGCCATTAAAATTTAAGACTATTCAAGCCACTTCTGAAACGAAACCGAAAAAACGCGCAATCCAACATTTAATGTAATTTTAAAATTACCGAACTAACCATCACGCCGTTTCTCCGCAGGAGTAGGCAGAGAGGATATAATGTCATATTCTTCTATCCTGGTACACCATTTTTGCTTCGGCTACCTTCATTCATCTCCTAATGCCGCATGCCGACGTTGACATTTTTGAGGCTTTTAACAGGGCCATCCTCCAACAATTGTAGTATCTGATCATGCCAGGTCTTTCGGGGATGCCTTTTTTTCCTGTTGCCTTCAACACTCGCCCCATATATTTTCTTAACCATCCTTTCCTCGCTCATACGTTCTACATGACCAAACCATCTCAGCATTCCTTTCTTTATTCCATCTACCACACTACAGCCAGCATTATATTAGGTCCTTACATATGAAATTGTCGTTTAGTATGGGAGGAACATAAAGCCGATTTTTTTTTATTATAATTTATTTATTTAATCAAAGTATGTACCATTGCTATCTATGCACTTTTACCATCTCATAGGTAGTTCATCGATCCCTTTACTAAAAAAACCATTCGGACGGGAATCAATAAAATCTTTGAAGGCGGTTTGGACTGCCCCATCGGAGTTGAATTTTTTCCTTTGCAAGAAGTTATCCAAATTTCGAAAAAAATGGTAATCTGTTGGGGCAAGGTCCGGAGAGTACGGTGGATGTCTTAGACGTTCCAATTGAAGCTCCTCTAATTTGGTAGCCCTTCTGTTGTGCAGTGTGTGGTCTAGCGTTATCATGAAGCAGCAGTGGCCTAGAGCGATTAACCAGCCTCGGTTGTTTAGCAGCTAGCTTTTCCATCATTGTTTGCAGTTGCTGACAATAGACATCTGCCGTAATCGTCTGGCCAGATTTAAGAAAGCTGTAGTGAACGACACCAGCACTAGTCCACCAAACGCTCACAAGTAACTTTTTTGGAGTCAATTTTCGCTTGGGGCATGGTTTGGCTGGTTCGGCAGGGTTCAGCCATTGCGATGAGCGCTTCCGATTATTGTACAGGATCCACTTTTCATCACAGGTAATGATTCGATTTAAAATCCCTTCATTATTGTGCCGGTTGAGTAATGCAACGCAGCAGTCAACGCGAGTTTGTTGATTTGCTTCACTCAATTCGTGAGGTACCCACCTTTCAAGCTTTTTCACCTTACCAATTTGCTTCAAGTGGATTAAAACAGTTTTATCACTAAAACCGCAGCCTGCAGCTAACTCGGATGTGGTTTGCTATGGATCCGCTTCCACAATAGCCTTCAATTCTTCATTATCAACTTTGGTCTCCGGCCGTCCACGGGGCTTGTTCTGCAGGTCGAAATTGTCAGAACGAAAACGTTGGAACCAAAAACGCACTGTGTTTTCTTTTGCGGCACCGTCGCCATACACATCATTAATCCTTCGAGCCGTTTCTGCAGCACTGGTGCCACGGTGGAACTCGTACTCGTACATAACGCGATATTTCAAGTTTTTC
>JADDOH010014098.1:0-95994 GCA_016648135.1 Agrypnia vestita | reverse complement strand
ATAATATTGCATATAATACATGAATTAGTAGAATCAGGAGAGTGATATAATATTGCACATACTAGGTAAATGAATTAGTTGAATCAGGAGAGTGATAAAATATTGCATATAAGAATTAGTGTAATTAGGAGAGTGAAATAATATTGCATATAATACATGAATTAGTAGAATCAGGAGAGTGATATAATATTGCACATACTAGGTAAATGAATTAGTTGAATCAGGAGAGTGATAAAATATTGCATATAAGAATTAGTGGAATTAGGAGAGTGAAATAATATTGCATATAATACATGAATTATTAGAATCAGGAGAGTGATATAATATTGCACATACTAGGTAAATGAATTAGTTGAATCAGGAGAGTGATAAAATATTGCATATAAGAATTAGTGGAATTAGGAGAGTGAAATAATATTGCATATAATACATGAATAGTAAATCAGTGAGAGATGATATAATATGCACATACTAGGTCCAAATGAATTAGTTGAATCAGGAGGTGATAAAAGATTTTGATGATAAGAATTAGTGGAATCGAGGAGAGTGAAATAATATTGCCATATAATCACATGAAGTAGTAAGAATCAGGAGAGTTGATTAATATTGCACATACTAGGTCAATGAATTATTGAATCAGGGAGAGCCGGAGAAAAGAGGGGAAGAGAGAAGGAGGGAAGGAGAGAGAGGGAAAGAAGATGGAAAGAGAAGAAAGGAAGGATTAGAAGAAAGGATGAGGGATATTAAATTGAACATACTAGGTAAATGAATTAGTTGAATCAGGAGAGTGATAAAATATTGCATATAAGAATTAGTGGAATTAGGAGAGTGAAATAATATTGCATATAATACATGAATTAGTAGAATCAGGAGAGTGATATAATATTGCACATACTAGGTAAATGAATTAGTTGAACCAGGAGAGTGATAAAATATTGCATATAAGAATTAGTGGAATTAGGAGAGTGAAATAATATTGCATATAATACATGAATTAGTAGAATCAGGAGAGTGATATAATATTGCACATACTAGGTAAATGAATTAGTTGAATCAGGAGAGTGATAAAATATTGCATATAAGAATTAGTGGAATTAGGAGAGTGAAATAATATTGCATATAATACATGAATTAGTAGAATCAGGAGAGTGATATAATATTGCACATACTAGGTAAATGAATTAGTTGAATCAGGAGAGTGATAAAATATTGCATATAAGAATTAGTGGAATTAGGAGAGTGAAATAATATTGCATATAATACATGAATTAGTAGAATCAGGAGAGTGATATAATATTGCACATACTGGGTAAATGAATTAGTTGAATCAGGAGAGTGATAAAATATTGCATATAAGAATTAGTAGAATTAGGAGAGTGAAATAATATTGCATAATACAATAATTAGTAAAATTAGGAAGTGATAATAATAATAATATTTGGATCATTTATATAGCGCCGTTTTCGTGAGTAGATACTCACCTCAAGGGCGCTTCATACAAAACAACTTACTGGCTTAAAACATTTATTTACTATTACATACTTACTCACTAGATGACACGCAAAAAATGGAATTAACATTTAAAACTTTAATAGGGAGTGCTAGAAAGAATCAGGTATTTTTGCGGAGTGCATACTAGGAGTGGGAAAACATTACGATATAATATTGCATAAGTATTTCTTTCGGTTCCTGATTTAATTTGAGTTGACAATATCCAACAATTTGTGTCATACTGATTTGTTATTTCCTGGAACGAGATATGATTTGGAATCACGATTATAACTGCACCTGTGTTGCGATTATATGAATCAATTTTCTACGGATTAGGCCGTCGCCATTTTAAAAGATTTCCCGGATTACCTGTCGGCCTGCCGGTGACTTGTACACGGTATAGGTATTATGACTTATAATCTATATATATATTACATATAGACTATATATATATATATATATATATATATATATATATATATATAATATATAGAAACCGTGCCCTTTCCTTATTCGCCAAGTTTTCTCCACAACCACCCACCGGTGGTTATGGTGGTCGATAGCCCTTGGTGTCACATCGAAAATGTGCCAGTTTGGTGGGGGTGGCTGTGCGTGGGTGGGAGTGAGTGACGAAAATGTGCTTTCCAGCACATTGTTTTGTGGCCGCAAGGCCGCAAATGCTTCAGATTGTTTCAAAACAGGCGCGTCGACTGTGTCGGTAAGTCTAGAAGGTTCCGGAAAAACCTGCTCTAGAAAGTTCTGGAAGGAGAAGGTTCTAGAAAATTCCCGAAAGTTCTATAAGGTTCTAAACTGAGTGGCGGAATGTGTTGGTGTGTCTAGAAGGTTCCTGTACATTCGATAAATTTCTCGAAAGTTCTGGAAGGAGAATGTTCTAGAATTCTATGACGATCCAAACAGTGTACTAAAAATCAACGCGTGCGAAGCCGCGCGGACATAGCTAGTGAAAAATATTTCTGTCGCATGGTTTCGCGTTAGGGAATTTCCACTATACTCGCGTCGGAGCGTTCGGCAACGTTGTGAATTAATTTTCATAACAATAGTCAATCGAAAGTCACCTGCGGAGGGCAGGCGACTGGCCGCGGGCCGTTGCGTGACATGTCCGCGCGTCATGAGTGACTCCCTCCCCGCGCGGTCACGTGGGCCGTGACGGCCCGGGAATGTGCACCCGAATATGATGCACGTAGGAAGAATAAAAATAAATAAATAATAAAAATATAAATCCAGTCTTTTTGTTTTCTGCCCGCTCCCCCCGGCCCGCCCGCCCCGGGAGGAAAAACTGCTCCTAGACATGTCAAGTGCGGGACTCAAAAGGGGACAACGACTAAATACTCCAATTTCATTTTTAACTATTATTACCATTGACGTATTATATAGACGTACCACTATAACTCGGCGTGCGAGGGAGGACGTCCCTATCGCCTAACAAAAATTGTCAGGGTGTAAATTTATTACACAATACATAATGTACAGAATGTCCGGTGACCGGTGTCGTATTAATACAGAAATTTGGTCGGGCAGCACTAAAGAAACCGTGCAGTAATGGCGACCGTTCGCTTTTTCAGCTTCGCAAAACTTTAATACTTCATTGGCAATTGTTCTTGCACCATCCCGGACTGTTTAGGATGTTTTGGACATAATAATTCAGTGTATATTGGTAACCAAGATGTCACAGCTCCCGATCAAACACAGAATTGTACTGAATGACAGGGCGAGGGGTTACCGCCGGGTGCGGGCGGGGCGGGTTTTAGTTCAAAATTTGCCACACGCCAAGTTACGTTGGGCGAGCAATAATATACACACGTTATTCCCATACTAGCCAACATTCACATGTAGCAAATATTGAAAGAGACAAATCACATAATCAAGTAATCACGTAAAAATCACGTAATTCTTACTATTCTCAAACTAAGCCAAAAGCCTGTGTTATGAAAACTAACTTGCTGGTGTCCTGGAATGGGGCTCGAACCACTGACCACCAACCAGATCACTAGGTGAGCTGACCACTACACCAATAAGCTACTTATTAGACGTAGGAGCGAGAATAGACGGATTCAGCATCCTGCCTAATAGATGCAGATGCCGCAGTGCTAGTAGCTAATAGTGAAGCTGATTTGAAGTGCCTGGTGACCAGGATTTCAGATGTAGGTATGCACGGAGAGTGAACTGAAAAGTCAAAAGAAATGATGTTCGAGAAATACGAAATATTGATGAATTTGTTTGATTGATAAAATAATAATAATATAATAATAATATTAAAAAGATGTACCACTGCCCATCATCGAAGCTATTCATAATTTGAATACAACCAATAAAATGCGCATAAAGGTAAACAGTGGTCTGTAGAAAGAAATCCCAGCCGCAGTAGGCATCAGACAGGGAAATAGCTCCAGCCCCTTCCTATTCAATATCATCATGGTAAACTAATAGAAGATGTCAAATCAATGAATCTTAGCTACAACGTGGGAGACAAAAAGATAGATATAATATGTCATGTTGATGATGCGGTATAATAGCCAACTCCGAAGACGATCTTAAAAAACTTCTGCACGAATTTCATATATCCTCACGAAGATTCAACATGAAAATCTCCGTAGATAAGACTAAGAGCATGGTGACAACGAAACAGCCAGTACGACGCAAGCTTGCAATTTACGATAAAACAATAGAGCAAGTAATGGGCTTCAAGTACTTGGGTGTCGAGATATCGAGCAGTACGAAGAAGTAAGAGAGCAAGCAATCAAAGCCGCAACTGTTGCTGGATACTTGAGAATTACTGTCTGGAGAAACGAACACATGCTCAAGGAGAGCAAAGTGAAAATATATAAGACCTGTGTCCGTCCAATCATGACGTACGGTATCGAGACAGGGGCTGACACTACCAAAACTAAAAATCTCCTTAGAACAACTGAGATGAAGACTCTCCGACCCATTGCGGGACCGAAATACGAAGGACTTGCGACGTCGAGGCAATTGTCCGAAGATCTAGAAGACGTTACTGGAGAGATCATATGGAGAGAGCTTGTTCTGTGAGAGTAGTTAACGTAGCAGCGATCAAGCTGGTGTCAGGTACCAGACTCCCATGAAGACCACGTAAAAGATGGCGATATAGCTGGACATCTGTACCCCAGGAACAGGCTCCGAGCAATGACAGAACGCAGTCCTAGATGAAGCAGAAGAAGAAGATGATGATTATTAAATTCAGTATGTGTATTTATGAAGTATGTTTACTAGGCACGGAAAGGCTGAGAGGGATATTGAGAGTAGGAAGATTATAGGAAATAATGTATATATTGTCCCGAATGTCAAACAAAGCATGACCATTGGTTTATAAAGTAGTTCTGAGGCCAACTATAATATATGGAAGCGAAACTTATAATTGTAAATAAAATATATTAAACCAGACGAAATTCGATGAAAATGCGATCGCTTAAGCGCATGTGTGGAAAATCTGTGTTAAGTAGAGTGCGGAATGAATAAATCAGAACTGAATGTAAGTAATGCTGGGTTTTGCGTAATAGACAGAAAATATGAAAGGATATCTGAGATGGTTTGTTCATGTAGAATGCATAAGCGAGAAGAGAATGATAAAGAAAATATATGAGGCGAGTGTTGAAGGCATCAGGTACAGAGAGTGTCCTCTAAAGACCTGGCACGATCAGATAAACCCAATACTGGCCATATTAAAAGCTCAATAATTTAAAAACCGACGCGCCATGATAGGATATTGAAGCGCTCTATCCTCTCTACCCACCCCTCCGAGTTGGTGGCATTTTAGTTTCTGAAGTTCTGAAGAATGGGAACTAGAAGATGCCGAAAAGAATAGGGGAGTGTTGCCTGGAGGAACAATGAGGCTCTCCTCATCGTCATAAGAAGACGACTCGGAAGGCACCAAAGTTACTCTATACATATTTTTAACTTTAAAAAAAAAATCGTCATCCAAACAGAAGACGCCATTACATGTACGGCTGCACGACTGGCTTTCCAGGATACAGATAAACGAGGAGTGATGATCTTTCACGAATAGATAAAGAATTTTCTATGGGCCAGTTGTATCAACTTGAATTATAGTAATCTTTCGTAAAAACCATAGATATTTACGAAAAAGGGTTGTGTCATGGGTGGAAAACGCAATAATCAGTGGTTTTAAGGAAATATTACTTTAAACAAACAGCCCTATGTATGATAACGATTACGTACACCTATTCGATGGTGCTAAGATTGAAATATTAGTGACATCTGTAGTCAATTAAGGCGAATGGAAAAGCATTGGATGCTGGTCGCGCTAATGATAATTGCAATATACACATCCCATAAATACATAACCATTAATATAGGTCACACAAACGTGGCGAGTCTGCTGCGTAGACAAAACTGAGGCACAGCAGTGCACACGAGCCATCGTCACCACGGCACAGGTCGATGCCCGGAGCACAGTCAGCACACGCATACAGCCAGGCTTCAAGAGAGTTCTTTGTTCCCAAAACATATAAAAATAGCCAACGCCCTGTACGGGCATGTCAGTCTCTCAACTACCCTCGGCGTAGGCCGGAGGCCCTTCCATTGAAGTCTTTATCATTTTCTTTATTATCGTAATTGTGCACATATAACTTGTAATTGTTTTATCGAGTAAATAAATAAATTAAACATTCCACGACTTTGGAGAGTGATCCTAAAGCAATCTTCTCCTCATTCATCGATCACCACAAATTGGTGATTATCGACGCTCACCTTTACCCCCAAATGTATATACAACTTCCAAAAATTTGATAGATGTGGTATTCTATCACGCGTGGAAATGGTGAACGTTATTGGGTAAAGTGATCACTTAAGCCAGCCGTACGATATGTCGTAAGTCCTATGAAACCCAAAGACTTCCATACCTACTTTTCCATAAAAAATATAATTTCGTTTCTATGAGACATCTATATCTTGGGATATTATTCAGTGAGCACACATGGAACGTCCTTTTATACAGTTGCCGGCAAACTTCTTAAAATTCTTTGGCGTAGTGGGGGAATGCGCAGAAGACGAAATTTGGGTCTCGTTGGTGGAAAGGTAGATGCGCAAACTTCCCCCCACTACGCCGTAGAATTTCAAGATGTTTGCCGGCTACTGTACATTGTTTTCCTTTGCTGAATCGGCCATTTGCTGGAATGTTCGCTGAAATTCGATGACAACTCTGTTGCGCGTAATCATTTTATTATTTGACGAGGTTTGAAATTGAATTAGTTTTAAATATTTTTCTTACTTCATTTTGCTTAACAAACGTTAACTGTCTGGGGAGTAAAAAACAAGCATTGGGGCTGGTGTACGAGTGCGAGCAAGAAGCAAGTATGACGGGTGTATTTTGAATTCTGCGAGCGAGAGCGGGACACCGATAATACGCGAAGCCGCAATTCTCAACACGGGAGTCGGGGAAACTAAAGGGGTGCTGTTATAACGTGAAAATCCGAAAGATAAAAATTTCTGGTATAACGTAGAAAATGGTTTGATTTCTCTTTATAGTACAGTTCGAAAGGATCAGTACAAAATATGCGCCATTCAAACGTGTCAGGAAATCGGATATTACTATTGTCCCGTCAAAAATGGCTAACATTTGTATTAGAAATAATTCAGTCAAATTAGACATCCTATGTCTGATTTGACTGAATTATTTGATTGCTCGGATTTTTGTTATTAATATTGCCATGAGATGGTCTGTGGGAGGCAAATGGAACGCTTAAAGTTTTATTAGTTAAATTAAATCACTGGACGCGAATTTAATGGGAGCATTATTCTTTAATTCACACTAATTGTCGCTAGAATATTCCAAAAAGGTAATACTTTAAATTGATGCATTTGTCTATTACTTGTTTATGGTATCGCGCGGGTTTCCAATTATTATTGCTTAGATTTCATTGTTCAATACAACGGATAACCCATCTTTTATACATTTTTAATAACATTTAAATAAAAAAAACAATAATTTAAATTACTCACAGAAAAAAGGTACAGAAAATTTCGCGTATGAATATAAAACAGACGATTTTTTTTTCTAAATTATTTTTTACATTGAAGAAAGTAAAGGTAGTTGCGTAACCAGACTAGTCTGTTCTATGATGATTATTTTCATCTCATTTCATCCTTGCCCCTTGTCCTATTCGGGTCAGAGACCCATAGCATCGACAAGGCGCCTTCATTCGTCCCTGTCTTGCGCTGATTGTGCGGCCTCCGTCCATTGTATTCCCACAGATTTTTTCACAAATCAATTAATATTTAAACATAACACTATTGCGTTCTTTGAATATCAAGGTATCATCTTTATAGTCTTAGAAGTATAGATCAAACTGAAATATTGAACTTCAAAGTTATGAAAATTATTTTTTTGCATTCTTCGGGGGATTTTATTCATCGCCCGTGAGATAGTTGAAAAGAAAAATTACAGTGATTGAAGTGAAGGCCCATAAAAATGTATTTATTGATTGTCAAAACGGATTAACACATTTTTTTTATACAGAGTGTTTTCCTTTTATTAAATAGAAATGAAGTTGTCAAAATTATTAATTTTAGCACTTTTATGGCACTGGAAATTAGGGCTAGAACTAGAAAAGTTTTTGATGTAATAAAATGTTTGTTTATGAAATAAATATAGATAAGAAAAACATAATTTTAGTAATAATATAACAATAAAATAAAAAAAATTACTATTTTTCAAATTTGAATATCATTAATATTCTTGTTGAAATATATTACTTAAGTAACAGGTAATTAATAAATGTATTTTCAAATATGTATGTGGTTTCATATATATTATGATATATGAGTATATTTATGTATATTGTTAGTAAAATGCAGCAATATTAAGATTTATATCATAATTGAATATTATCGTCTCACTCGATCCTCCTGATCCTATAACATTTCCAATAATGGTTTCTTGGGACTTCCTTTGATTGTTTGGGATTTTATTTGAGGTTCATTTGAACCAAAATTTAAAAATAAATAGGTTTAGTGAGCTACACTTATATTAAATAGTAATTAAGAAAAAATAAATTGAAAATAATCATGTTTGTGAAATAATTAATTACTACAATTTCGATTATTTATCGGTCAATTCAGTTTGAAGAATTTATGCTAGAGGTTTAAATTTAGACTTTTGTACGTAGATCTTAAAATAAAAACACCAGCTAAGACGGTATATTTTAATTCAATTTCAAAATACTTTTCACGTGTTTGGAGTTGATAATACCAGATTTTTGATATATGAGAAATTAAAAGTATAACAGTAATGATCTAATATCATAGTGACAGTATTAAATATAACAGTAATATTTGTTGATCAGTTATTACTCGCCACTGGAATATGGGCCACGATAACACAGTCCCACGGTAGAGTAACCCCAAAAATCGATTATCAAGCGATGCTTGTGGAAATCCGCGACCATTTTCGACATATTAAGATAATTTTGAATGCAGTGAAGATGAAATCCCTCAGACGTATGTGTGGGAAATCAATTTATGATAGAGTAAAGAATGTAAAGCTGATCTTAGCATAATTAATATAATTAAAAAAGGGTCGCTCAGATGGTTTGGGCACGTTAAACGAATGAATGAGGAAAGAATGGTAAGAAAGATATATAATGCAAGTGTTGATGGCGTCAGAAAGAGATGACGACCGCGGAAGACGTGGCATGACCTGATTAACCAGATACTGGAAGATGTTCCCGTTAGAAGCCTCAATAACCGGCGAGCTTGCATGTGAAGATGTATGAATCTGGATGAGGCGAGAGTTGTATGTCAGGACAGAAGAGTGTGGTTCTTTATCCTCTCTGCCTACCCCCACGGGGAAACGGCGTGATGGTAAGTAAGTAAGTAAGATAATTTTAGGATTTGCGATGATGTTTTTCTTTACATTTTAATATTTAGTCTTTCGAATTCGCAACTAAAAAAGATGAAAGGCGGCGCCGCGCGGAACAGTTGCAGCTGCAGCGGCGCAAGATATACGAGATAGCGCTCCGAGGGAGCGGGACGGGACACAAGACGAAGGGTTGCTCGGGGACCAGCAAGTATCGGGTGGCGCCGCGCGCCCGCCGCCCGCACAAACCCCGCACTTGCTGGGCGCTCGCTCCAAAATGTAGCGCAAATAAAATGGCCGCCAGAGGTGGAACGCGCCTTGTTTTTACAGCGAAACGCGGCGGAAGCCGGCCGGCGACGGGCCGCGATATGCATACCAAAAAATCGGCCATTTTTTTCTGAGTATTTTGTGCCAAGGCCACTTCCGAGGGTGCCTCGGCGGGCGAGCAACCAGCCGGGGAACGCGGCGCCCGAGGCGGACGGCGGCGGGCGCACTTTCTGGGGCGGCAGTAACAATAGGAGTCGGGGCGCAGCAAGTGCGGGGTTGCGGGCGCGCGGGCCGGCCCGCCCGGGCGCGCTACTTGCTGGGCACGCTGGGCCCCCCGAAGAGGATATACCGAGATAACAGTAACTTTGAAGCGGTATTTTTTCCTTTTCCCCGAGCCTCCGGGGTGCGCGCGCACTTTTGGAAAATTTTGAGGATCGTCGCGGTTGTGCGCGTTTTTGTGTATCGCTCCGCACTCCATATTCCAACGTCTGGCCCGACTGAAAAGTTTCCCTTCCACATGTCTTAACAATATTCGGTACATAATTATAATCTCGGGCCTATCAAGATGTCTTAAATGACGTCGCATTATTATTTCCATGAACGTTTGTCCCATACCATTCTGCCCACTAGCTTAAAACAGTATCTCCATTAAACAAATTGCTGAGTAAATCAAGGAAATGTGAATGGAGCAATTTCGATCATTCAAATGAATATTAATTTATTTTTCGCTAACTCAATAGATATTGAATTAATACAGATAAAAAGGGTTATTTTATTATTATTTAAATCTTAAAATTGCAAATAAGTTACATTTTGCATACCCCAGATGCATATAGGTAGAGTCCATTCACTTTAGATGAGCCACTTGCATTAATATGAGTAATATCCTTTGTAACACGTAAATTGTGAAATTGTATTCTTTTTTAAACCAATTTCAATAATGTTTATATTTATTTTTTGCGTTGTCATTTACTCAAAAAAAGAATGTTACGAGATTTTGTAAACGGACTGTTACACTAATGCAAGTGGCTCATCTAAAGTGAATGGACTCTACCTACTGCAAAATAAAAATGCTTACATTCTATAATTTTGATGGAAATACGGCAAACTTTAAAATTATAAAGGTAAAATATGACCTTAAGTATCCAAAACCGCAAAAGAAATCATTTTTCGCAAAGTATGCCTGCCTGAAATTATTTTTACTGCCTTTAAGCTTAGTGGGGCAGCATTGACGACCTCCACATACATACCTACATATTCATTATAAATGTAAAGTATATAATATAATTTATCATATTGTTTTTGTTTTCAGAATATTGCGTTACTAGCAGTTAAGCAATCTTGCTTTGATTACTTGCCGCTAGACCCTACGGGCGACTGTAGTCAAACTACGCAACCATTAGTGTCTGGAATCGCTTTACACAAACATTGTTTAGTCCTACACTAGTATTGAAAATTTAGCATTGCTCACTTATGGAAATGATTTTCAAAAGATGCATTTTAAGTTTTCTTTTAAACACTGTTCCTGATGCGAGGGAAGAAAGTCCCACGCCTTCGGGCCTGCCACCGCAAATGCCCGATCACCGTCTGGCAATGGTTGATCGGTTCTACAGTCCTTTCTGCAGCTGAAGGAGTGGCTGACCTTAGACTTTGACATCTACCATTTAAGTCGTTTGGGATGCAGAGCTCTTGGAGATACAGAGACGCCATATTATGCGTCGCCTTGTACATTAACCAACCTAACTTAAATTCGACGCAAAAGGGACGTTATGCGCAAGAATTTTGATGCTCCATATATTATCCTTGCTGCAGCATTCAGAGTAGACTGTAGTCTATCCAGCTTAAAGTCATAGCTATAGTGGCCGTTACATTTACATCTAAAGTGGCCGTTATGCGGCCATTAACATTTCTAATCGGCTGTCGCCAATTGTTTCCTATTTGGCCCTGTGTTCGGCTATGGTGGCTGCTTCGTGGCTGGTGGTAGCCGCTGAGCGGCTTTGTTGTCTGTAATCGGCTGTTGCCGATTGATTATTGTTAAACCCTTCGGACGGCTATAGTGACCACTTCGTGGGCATGTTGACATCTGTAGTCGGCTTGCTAAACCAAGCAAGAAGCTTTATATATAATGTCACGGGACGTGGGAGGCGGTTTTTTTCTATTAGAATTTTTTTTAAAATACAAATCTTATATACTTACATATTTGATACATAAAATAATTTAGGTACATAATTTTTCCATCATTGTACCTCTCCAAAAAGAGACTAACTCTTGTGTCTGGAGAGGGAGTTACACTTTTATACATAATGTGTGATAATAATTAATGCATAAAGTAAAGTAAAGTAAAGAGTACATAAATATAATATAAGAAGAAAAAAAGTTACATAATATGAGATAATAATTAATGCATAAAGTAAAGTAATGTAAATAGTACATAAATATATATAAGAAGAAATGAAAACACTAAAACAATCTCAACTTTTATGTGTTACATAAAAAGTCACTGGACACGAATTAAATCGGAACACTGTTCTTAAATTTATACTTAGTTACTATTTCTAGAATATTCCGCACACTTATTATTGGACTGTTCTTAATTCGCACTATTTCACGCTGTTTTTATTACTTCGACCACTTTCTAGAAAACTCCGTTCAATTTTCGCATGTAGAAAAACTTCTCATATTTACTTCCTTTATTTACTATCGCTGGAATATACCGCTGGTTGCTTCGTTGCTAATGTCGCGCCGGTCACGTATGACTGCCTCCACGTTGCGTGACGCCTTTGTGCATAAATTTCTTTCTCGATCTTTCGAGACCTTACGATAACTGCCTAGTCGTTTCGATAGACTTGTGGAGCGTTCCAAAGTTCGCGAGGCCCTAGACGATTCCAGAGTGTTCCGTAGCGTTGTTGTCAGTATATCTGAGTGATTGATTTTGAGAGGTTTTGACAGTGCACATCTTTTTGATTAACCATCTCAACTCACAATAATTTAGATAAACGATTTTAAAATGAATATCTATTATTTTAATAAAATGCTTCTAAAATACACATAGCTTTCAAAATCAGTTATCAATTGTTAAATTCGCATTCTTTGTCAGAAGTCTGCCACTTAAATAGTACTTTGTCTTAAAAATGTTGACAGTTTCATGAGAACAATAAGGTAAGAAGTTATAGTCTTGAAATTTTTAGTAATTTTTTTACATAATTTGACCTATTCTGAAATATTCTGAAATAAGCAATATTACTATTTAAGTATCTTGACAGTTATTATATAACATTGTAATACCGCCAGTTTTGAAATTTTAAGTTTGACAGATTAGAAATTAATGAGTTCAATCAATTAGAAACCTCATTACTCGTACAGTAGCCGGCAAACATATTGAAATTTTACGGCGTAGTGGGGGGAAGTTTGCGCATGTACCATTCCACCAACGAGACCCAAATTTCGTCTTCTGCGCATTCCTCCACTACGCCAAAGAATTTCAAGAAGTTTGCCGGCAACTGTAATTGTGAATAACTTAATGTTTGTTTACGTTTTAGAGCTTTCTGATTGATTGAATTCATTAATTTCAAACCTTTCAAACTCAAAACGTCAAAACTGGCGGTATTACAATGTTATACAATCCGCCGTATTCTGAAATAAGCAATATTGCTTATTTCAGAATACGGCGGATTGTCAGTATCAAAAACAAAATAGCTGTTTTCGCTGTTCTTTATTTATATAAACATCTATAGCGTCAAAACATTGCCTTTTCAACATGTTTGAGTTATCATCTTAATCTAAAAATTAGTATCCACCACAGTTATTGACAGAGCTTGCCTCACGTCAAAATTTGCTTGCCAGGAGAAAAAATAAAATAAATTTAAGAATGTGTAGGTACATATCGATTCATTATATTCTTTCATTAATTGTTATTCTTGAAGCGACTTGAATATTAAATAATGTATTTAATATTTCCACACATTAAATAATATTTAAATGTACTTTAAAATAATTTTTACATCTCGTTTTTCGAAAAAATCGTAATATTTATAAAATAATAACCAATTTCACGGTCAAGACTCGAACTTTGGAGAGAAACCGCTTGCACACCACGTAACGTATATGCACGATGAATTTTTACCTGCCTTTCAGACCTCGAATCGTTAAGTCAACCGCAAAACGCATAGAAAATGATTGCATTTCGCTCTATGAACCTAGCCCCGAGGCAAAACCACCCTCATTATGTGTTTATCCCAACCCTGCAATAATGACTCCTGTCAATCTGGGATGACCCCGAATCAAATGCCATTTAATCTTAAATTAACTTTAGTGTTGTACAAAAAATATTTAAGTATAGTCGAGTTGCACTAGCCCGAGGAGCCGGGTACTGATTGACACCCCAGACAGGCGTCTTGAGCCAAATATCGGTGTTCGCGTTTTGCTGCTCTCGAGGTCTATCAGACACTAGCTGCTCGTACCCGGCGTTGCCCGAGTTTAGGATTTAGCTAATAATACCATTGTGTTGCAATGTCAAAAAATTTGAGTCAAATCGGTCAAGCGGTGCAGATTTGTATAGAAAATTACCTGCGTGACTTCGTACGCGTAGATTTTTAGTAACTTTTAGTCAAATTTTATCAATTTGTGTATTAACCTTAACATAGAGATATATGTCGTCGCGGTCTTTTTTATAGAACTTCTATATATAAATTTCTATAACTTCTCTATAGAAAGTACTTAAATATCTCTTACCGCTAAGGCAGCGTTCGTAAAAAACGCATTGCTCGACCATTTTTTAGTTGTAAAATAGGTCACCACGAAAAGCCCTTTTATTTTAACGGGATAATATATAGCTTATGTCCACCCTGAAAGTCCATTCTAAATATTGGTGAAAGAATTTTTGAAATCGGATGAGTGGTTTCTGAGATTACCTCCTACACCCAAACTTACAAACTTTACCTCTTTATATATTAGTATGGATCTGCAGCACGCAAGTCTGGACTGCATAATGTAATACAGATTAATTCAATATATCAATTAATACAACCTTACTCCGTATACGTTTATATATCAGTATCGTCTTCTACTCAATATACTTAAAACAAGCGTTTATTGGTGCAAAGAGATATTGTTACTTACGTGGTGTATCATTCTAGGATTTTTTTATTTTTTTATTTTTATTATTTGTTCACAAAAAATATATTCAGTATATAATTCGGCGATTTACCACTTAGGCTAGGCCTGTTCTAGTTAAACCGCCTCACATTTTAAAGTATTTTCTGCAGTTTATGTAGAAGAAAAAAGGAGTAAGAAAAATAATAATGCAAGACAGACATAACTAACTAACTAATTTACCATCACGCCGTTTCCCCGTGGGGGTAGGCAGAGAGGATAGAGCGCCACACTCTTCTGTCCTGACATACAACTCTCGCCTCATCCACATTCATACATCTTCGCATGCAAGCTCGCCGGTTGTTGAGACTTCTAACGTGACCATCTTCCAGTATCTGGTTAATCTGTCACGTCTTCCGCGGTCGCCCTCTCTTTCTGGCGCCACCAACACTCGCATTATATATCTTTCTTACCATTCTTTCCTCATTCATTCGCTAATATGCCCAAACCATCTGTAGACATTATAAAAGACAACATAATATAAAAACACAAAAAGCATAAATTAATATGTGATAAAATCAAAAAGGATATGCAATGTTGGAAATCACTAATTGCATGAAGAGTTTCTTTATTGCTTCTTTATATCTTTATTGCTATCTTTTAAAAGAATACCAAAGTGGTGAAATAGTTACAGGATGCCATGTACGTACTACCTATTATAACTCCATTAAGATATATCTTGATTAACTATGTCCCTGGGACGAAATTCAGTATTGTGTTCTAAAACTTTGGACAAACTCAAAAAATTCTGTACTCTACGAGTATTATTGTTCTATGGATACCAGCGGAACTCTACTGAGTTGTGAATAGAGTCGTGATGGCCAATATAATCGCCGATCTCCTATATAAGATGGCACTACAAGAATAATAGAAATGATAATTCTGATACAAATGTTATTTAAGCATTATTTCACAATGATTTTTTTCAAAGTTAAACTTCAGTTATGGCTGAAGTCAGCTAAATGGTGACGCGTTTACAAAAAAAAAGTTAAAAAAAAAGAATATGTCTATTCTATCAACGCAAATGACTAATAAACATATAAAAAAAATTTAAATTGAAGAAAAATAAACAATCAGTAGAGTATTTAATTTTTACTCCCTTTACATTAACTCATGGCGTCTGCTTGCTTGCTTGCCGGCTTGCCGTCGAAAAAAAATTGAATCGATTTTTGACCCTTTTCCCGTGATCCAATCGAGCTGAAACTTTGCAAGCAGACTCGTGGCGACGATCAAGAAGATCTTTCAAATTTTCGTTAAAAAAATTAACAATTATATTATAATTTCGGATTTTTAGAAATTTTCATGGTTTTTTCAAATTGAAATCATTACCAAAGTTTGCTTACTAGCAACGGCGGCCCGATAACGTCGCGAAATATTTTCTAAATTTGAATTACTCCGTCGGTATACAAAATAGGTACTTCACTACGAATTTCGAAAATCTAAATTGACTGACAAATGTTTTTAGAATTTAATATTCAAAGCATGAAAGCATGTTATATGTTTTAATTCGTGTTTAATTGTTATTATATTTTTCAAAGAAAGGGAGTATAATAAAAACTAGATTTTTATGGGTTACGTTTTTTAATAATTAAATAACTAACTAACGTAACTTCCTAGAGTCCAACAGCTGATCTCATTCGTTTTCAATAATTCTGTCCGCAACTTTCTAGAATCCAATAGCATACACATCTCGAAGTTAGTATGATTTCAATATTGTTATTGAATAAATAAATAATGAAAAAAAAAAAAAATTGACGTTTTCAATAAAATAAAAGAATTAGTTTTTTTTCTAAATATTTAGATTTTATTTTAATATTTCAGTTTAATGAAAATTTGTGGATAGAATAAAGAAAGGATCGCTGAGATTGTTCGGTCATGTGGTACGTGTGAGAGAGAAAAGGATGGTTAAGAAAATATATGAGGCGAGTGTTGAAGACAGCAGGAATAGAGGGCGTTCGCGAAACACCGGACTCGATAAGATACTACAATTTTGTCTCTACTCTATTACTGTACAACTCTATTAAAAGCCTCAACAACCGTAGAGCATGCATGAAAAGATGTATGAATGTGGCCGAAGCAATGTAGTGGTGTGCCAGATAGAAGAATATGGAAGAAGTGGTGCCAAGATAGAAGAATAAGGGGTGGACAGACAGATCAGTTAGCTAGTTATGAAAATTAAAATAAATACAGAAGTGCACCCATTACAACATATATAATTAGTCAAAATATATAATTCTATTTGTAACAATGTCCGTCGCTAACGCTCAGATGGCTATAATAATAATGAGGTATAAGAAGCAAAAAAGCATAATTTTCTATTTCATAATGTTAAAGACGCTACGCCTTAACTGGCGGTTGAAATACACAATAAAAGTACGTCATTTTTGATAGGTTATAGTTACCAAATAAATAAATAAATATATTAGAAATAGAGAACACAGGTAGCATCTAATTTAAGGGGCGATACCTACCTACAATGTTCGAAAAATCATTTTTTAATTTTTGCATTTTCTTAAAGCTTGAGGATTTAAGAATGTCTGGTGAAAATTTCAAGCAAAAATTCAAAAATATAACAAAGTTATAGCTGATAATAGTGGCCTGATAATAGTTAGACCTGTTTCTATTATGTTTGTGAAGAGTACTCGATTATATAGGAATTCTAAGTAAGATGGAGGACTTTTATTATGGATCTGGAATCGATGATTTTATGTAAGTTGAAAAATTTCGCGATTTATTCATTGCATAATTTTCAAACGTGTCTTAGTCGAAACCAAGTTTTAAAAATCGGTGACCAAAATATCTCGTCAACTACTGAACCGATCAACTTGAAATTTCTAGTGGTTATTCTTTACATAATTATCTAGTCTTTTACGTAGGATTTTTTTTTAAGTGGCACAGTTTTTTTTATTGGTAAAATAAACCCCAATTTTTCCCTAAAAATCGCTATTTTAAATTCAAACGCCCACCATTTCGTCAACAATCGATATTTTAAAAAACTTCTACGTCAAATAATAAATTATAGTGTCAATTTTGATAATCTTTTTGGTTTTTTTATTCTGACGATTACAGATGAAATGGGAGGGGTCACCGCTGAGGACCTTTTTTTTCCGGCATTCGACAGAACCCAAGAATTTTCCGTTAATGTTGAATATTTTTTAATATTTTTTTTTTATCATTTTCTTAAAGGTATTTACTTTCATTTAGAAATAATACCAATACCGTAATTTCTGTAGGTTTCATTTAAAAAATTCACAAAAATTGCCTTTTTTCGCGCTTCGTAGGTAAGTATTAAAAGAAAATGAACATAGAAAACCCCAAATGAACGGAGTGTACGGTATTTTTGTTCGGTCATCTGAAGCGATTCTGTAGGCCTGGTCCAGTATAGGTCTTTTCATATAAGCTTGCAATTGAGTTGGTGTGGGTGCAGTGCGTAATACGCGCATTGTTTCGTTGTGTCAAGTTTTTTTGATGTGTAACATCTTTCCTCTCGCTTTCCTGCAATCTGTGGCAGTGATTTCGTGAAAAAGGACGAAAATGCGTAACAGGAAACTAGACGCCGGGGAAGCGCGCACTATTTCATTTGACCAATGAGCGCGCGATGCTAGTTGGCTGTCAGATGGTACTAAAGAAAACACATTATTATTGTGAAGATGCAATTTCAGAACGAAGTTCTGTGAATTTTAAACAAATTTTTATTAATCAATTAGAAAAGACATACAGAAAAATCAAATTAACGAAAACATATTTTAACTGCTACTGGGATTTGAAACAACGGACTTCCATTCTATATCCGGGGATGGCGCGTATCCAATCGTCACGGCCATCTATTATGTTAGCGATAAATTTTTGACCTTATATGTAAGTATTTATATATAAATGTATTTATAAATTAATGTTTAATAATACCTGTCTGAAAAAAGTGCAGATCATTAAAATGCATGTGAGTAATAATGAATAATATTTGAAGAAATATTTCCATATTTATCTTTTTTACATTTTGAGATTAATTTCTGTCGCTGCTCAATTGATATGTTTAATTGTGACATGTCAAATGATACATATCATATGCGACTACTGTTTGTAAGGCTCGCTCGTTTTCTTTTTGTCAACACAGTGAAACAATGCCCGTAGTTCGCACTGTACCCACACTAACTAAATTGATGGCATATATGAAAAGAGCTATACACGTCGCTAGAAGAAGTGGTGGAGACGAGAGATTAGGACGTTTCGGTCCAGGGCAGAGGCACATCTCCCGACCGCGCGAGCAAGTGTCCCACATTATTTTTTGTTGTCAATGTGTGCGGACAAAGTCGACTTCTAAAATCAGAAAACACAATTTTAGAAGCCATGTTGCGCGGCAGAATCTGGTCGCGATAATATCGTGCGTACCTACCTAGGTGCTAGTTCATGTACTCGGTATGTGCACACACACAAACACAACTACACATATCTAACTACTAGTCGCAGCTGGGTGGGTAGGTACCTACATTTCTAAAATAGAGGTGCAATTTTAAATTCTCCAGGGGTCGCGCACCAGCGCCGACATATTGCCATTAGGTTAAGTGATAAATATCAGGGCGTCTGGCGGGTTGTTTGATGTGTGTGAGGATAGATTCCCACTCGACCAGGAGAATCTTCCGGTGTCGCGTGATCGAGGTTTGAATACATGTATGCGGCAAAGCTGTCATAATGAATGTCGCAAAATTGTAAACAAGCAAATAATTATCGCGTAAATTCCAGAAAACATCGGACAGACAAAGAGATTCGCCGAGTGATCATGTTGGTCGGGGGTTTGAGTCTCGCACCGGAGGATTTCCGTGTAAGCGGCGACCACGCACTGCGCAGAATCTCCGTGCATCATTCATCGTAGCACAGTAAATGAACGATATAAACCTTTTCAAAATTCTTAGAAAAAAATTACGTCATCTCGTAAAGTAAGAGAATTTTAAATGTGATAATTATTTCAACACAGATAATCAAAAATCAAAAATATAAATGAACGCAATCAATTCTGACAGCATTATAATACTTATGGTGATAAAACCGGCATTATAATATTTATGGTGATAATTGTTTTATTGGGTGGGGAGGGGCTTACATGTCCACCGTACAGCAATTAATCATAATACAAAAAAGAATTATTAAAGCGATTCTCAAAAAACCATATTTTAAATATATTTCAAGAATTTAATGTACCGTCACCCACAAAAATATATAAAACTAACTCCCTAGATATACTAAATTTATAAAGATTATCTTATAAATAAATCCCACCCCCTAGACTGTTTAAGTAATAGATATATAGCAAAGGGGCAAATAAAGATACCAACTTTAAGAACTAGTACGGCACAACATCACTATACATACTTGGTAGTTAAATGGTACAATACATTGTTGTCACAAAATAAATTTCAAGAATGAAACATTCCAAAACACGAACAGTTAAAGAAGTCAAATCCTTGATTTTGGACAACGATGTAATTAATGTAACATTGACCACATGTCTCAAATAGTTTTTGTATAATAAAAATTACTACTTCTACGTGGTTTCTGCTTTTGTACTTTAATTTGGCTTGTAAATACTTTTTCCATAAGCTCGAGCTTTGGCTCATATTATGGGGAGTATCAATGATAAAATAAAATGTAGATACGTTACAAGCGTGAAATCTTGGCAAAAGTAATGGCTTGCATTCGTCATCGAACGGACCTTCTTTGTGATCGGGCGCGACGCTACGCCGAAAAAAAGTCCCGGGGAAAACGAACAGAGTATCGTACACTATTGTAAGAATAAGTATGTTATTTTAGTCACCGTGACTTCAAATTACTGATTTTTCTGTGTACAAGCAGAGCGTTTGTGAAATAAGTGTGCCGTGATTTGTTGTCTCTTTCAATGCAATATTTGCTACATATGAAAGCCGGCTAGTATGGGAATAACGTGTCTATATTATAATACGTCAATGGGGAGTATAATGTCTTTAAAATGTAATAATATAGGTTCAATTTATTATAAAAAAAAACATTATTGTGTATCTACTGTATAAATAAAAATGAATAAAATTTGACACAGTCTGCCGGGGGAATAACTAAGTTGGCAGAATATTGGCTTAGCGTGTGGGTTAACGGAATCCAGAAAGATTTTGGAAGAGCCAGACATCGATCCCGGTACTGGTAAAACACTTTTACCAGTACCGTATTTTTACAGTATTGTAACTTAAAATACAGGAATTAAATGTTAGAGTATAAGTACAAAAACGCTATGTACTTGTTATGAATGATTTGACTGGGGAACCTGCTCACTAAAAGTGTTCTATATTGAACATAATTAATTAATTAAAATTAATAATTGTGTCCAACCACAATTTTAACGCTATACATATCAAAAATACATTAATTAATTGTTAAATGCTTCTGGTTTGAGTTTTCTGGTATATTCTATCATGTTTCAGGAACATTCTGGCTAGAAAGTTTGTAGAATCACGGCAGAAGATCCGAGAAAACACGAAACAAAAGATTCTGAACGGCTGTGAAGTGAAAACCTAAGAATCAACGGTGGTGCAATATTTGAATTTAAAATATAATTTTTAAAAACTGAAAAAAAAACACCGTGGCTTGACATAATATATTTTTTATTTAAAGTTTAATTAGAAATTATATTTTAAACCTAAGAATATTTATTTATGTATTAGTTAAATGCGTTTGTTGTCTACGCCGACGTTCGTTCCGCATAAAATACAATATATTTGTACCAGTTTTTTCACGCCAGTAAAATCTTTATTGAAACATTTCAGACGGGTTTGTCCTGTTTGCTTATCGTAAATATTAGAGTACCTAGCTTGTTGGTCTTATGGTTAGGTTCGAACCTCACTCTAGACCAGCATGTTAATCCCATTTTCATAGCCCAATCGTTTAGCTTAGTTTGAAAATAGAAGAATATTGATGTGACACGTATCCGTGTTCGCATCTCTATTTTTTTTAAAAATAAATACATAAGTAAAAAATATCGCGCGTCACTTCGCACGGGTTGGCCGCCGCTGCGGTTCCGTGCACACAGAACTGCAGCACTGCAACACCGGTACCAGTGCGTGCGTATTGATTATCTGGCTCGTCACGCCACGTTCCATTACATAATGTGCTGCGCGCTATGTACTCCGCCATGTACCGCGCGGCCCGCCTCTCCTCGGAGTACTTCTGCTTCTCGCGCTGAATCGGCCGAATGAGATAATTGTCGGCCAGCACGCGATGCGATCCCAGATCTGCAATCGTGACGGGTCACTCGGAGCCCAACTCGCTGGTCTCCGGCGCGACCTATTTCGGCGCGCCGTACCAGCAAACGCGAGGCTGCAAGCCGTCCTTGATGGCTGATCATAGACCGTAACAAAAAAATCACCATTTCGGTATTAGCCAAGGGAAAAACTTCATTTCAAAACGAAGACTGCAACACTCACACACCAGTTTGAAGACTACAAAGTGTACTCTACATTTGTAGTATAAACTGAACGAAGTGTACTAGTAGTACTAATGAAGTGGATTAATTGTAAAACTACAAAATTGTAGTATCAATGGAGTAAATTATTGCAGTACTCATCATCATCATCATCATTCTTGGCACTACAACCCTTGGTGGGTCTTGACCTCCTCAATAATCTTCCTCCACTCATCTCGGTTTAGTCCCAGCTCTCTCCAGTTCCGAAGCTCCAAGGCAGAGATGTCTTTGTGGGCGTTGTCACTCCATCTTAATTTTGGCCTTCCTAAGCTCCTTTGCCCTATTGGCCTTGAGTTCAGCAGGGACTTTGGTGCTTGATGCTCGGACACTCTCTCCACATGACCCAGCCACCGAAGTCTTCCCAGTTTTATAAATTTTGTGACGTTTGCCTCCTTAAACAGATTATAGAGCTCATTGTTATATTACATTGCTATTGTAGTACTACAAAATTATAATGATCTACAAGAAGTGCTTCTTGAAAAGTGCACTACTGGAAAATATTCAAAACCATGGGGGGGGGGGTATTGTTTCAGTTTCCAGAGATTTCTTCATTCAGTCCCAACATTTTTCGTATATACTATCAATAACTTTGAAGTGTATGTACTTTGTAGTGTGCACTTTAAAATAAAATATACTATATAAAGTATCTACAGTAGCCGGCATACATCTTGACAATTTTCGGCGTAGTGGGGGGAAGTTTGCGCATGTACCATTCCACCAACGAGACCCAAATTTTGTCTTCTGCGCATTCCCCCACTACGCAAAAAATTTTCAAGAAGTTTGCCGGCAACTGTACCTTCTTAATTTTTAATTTTTATAACTTAATTTAACGTTTCCTTGTGTATATCTTATTTACTTAATCTAATCACTTACATTTTTGTATTCTTGTACTGTTTATATCTTACTTACCTAATTTTATGTCTTAATTTTTGTAAATTAATCTAATATTTCCTTGTCTATATCTTACTTATTTAATCTAATGTCTTACACTAACGATTCGGCAACTGTACTTTCAAATAACTTTGAAGTGTGTGCGTACTTTGTAGTGTGCACTACACTTCAAAAGGTGTGTAGTGTACACTTCAATATAATCTATCTCAGCTGTTGATCGCTGATCGCAGTGGGAGTACCCGTGCCGTTTCTTGAGTAACGAATAATGCGGACCTTGGTTCTGCTCGCGAATAGTGGGACGTCTTGGGCAATCTCGTTCACACGACTTGATATAAGTAAAGGTGTTTTTTTCGTACGTCGAAACAATACTTTGCTCATTCTTTACGTTCCTGGCGTTATCTGTACTAAATTCTCAGAGAATTGTGGATTTAAAGCGGATTTGAATAAACAAGCACACCATGGTCCGAATTCGGAGTCAATACTGAGATGATTTAACGGTTAAGGTAGGTATGCCTTAAAAGCGTAATTTTCAGTACAAAATAACGCTTTTAAGGCATACCTTAACCTTTAAATCATCTAAGTGTTGACTCTGAATTCGGGCCTGAGGCTCGGTTTCATTTTTAAATGAAATGGACCAACTAGTCGCCAATTTTCTTGACTGATTTTGCCATTTATTGCGAATCGTCTTACCTACATTATCGAACTGTATAGGTTTTTCCATTTAAGAAAGACAATTGAATTAGTATGTGTAAGCCGTGCGTATGACACACACTGTTTCGTTTACGGGTATAGACACCGACACAACGAAACAATGCGCCTCGTACGCACGGCACTAATTCGATTGTCTTTCTTAAATAAAAACCCTGCTCTTTGTCACCCGCAGGTATTTTCACTAACGAGTACCTACTTTTTTTGAGTGGGTGATTCTTTCTCGCGTACAAAATACAATAGACAACGAATGACAGCTCCATCAACGCTCTACGGTAAAAATATCCGCCTATCCCATAACTATTTTTCTCAAGATATAAATTATAGATGTCTCACAGAGACGAAATTATATTTTTATATGGGAAAGTAGGTATGGAAGTCTTTGGGTGTTCACAGGCCTTACGACCCATCGTACAGCTGGCTTAAGTGATCACTTTACTAAATGAAACGTTCATCATTTCCACCTATGACATCTATAAACTTTTTGGAAGTTGTGTGTATATTTAAGTTTTACAACCCATTTCATATGTATGTTGTAATTATATTAGCGCGACCTGTATCCAAAGCTTTTTCATTCCCCTTAATTAACCATAGGTGTCACTAATGAGATATCTAATTATGATTATGATTAACGATGTCCCTGGGACGAAATCCAGTAGGTACTGTGTTCTGAAAAATTTGGTCTAAATATTCTGACTATTTTTCTCGTTGTTTATTTCATATTCCTCAACTTTTTACTGAACGATTCGAGGCTTCGGCATCCGCCTCGGTCTTCTGTGGCTGATTCTAAGAATAAATTTAAGGCAGACGATTTGGCGGCGTCTGTAATAATGTAATAACATTAATTAAGTATTATTCTTTCACTTTAGTATTATCCTCGTGGTAGGTAGGTACTAAGTACCAATTCTTCGTTCTGTCCAACCTGTTCTTCGAAATTCCGATGCCCGAAATTTTCGTAGCCAACGTCCGTTGAACGGATAGGACACTAAAAGAAGAAGAAGTCCTAACTGTAATAACGTGACTCGCGGTGATCTGTTTAGCCGAATGCGCATTTATATGTTTCTGTCTTATTAAAATGTAGATTTTTACGAAAACGGGTTGTTTTTTATGGAAAATGCTAAAATCTAAGATTTTATAGCGACTGAAAAACTAGATTAATTGATGCCGATTAAATGAAACTGTTTACTCACATATTTTGTTATTTTTTTACTTGCGTTTTATTTAATGTTGTTTTTTATCCATTGAATGTTAAGGTGGTTTATTAAGCTTTCAAAGTTTGTAATCAAAATAAACATATTTTAAAAATTATATGTATTTTTAATACAATATTAACATTAGGTATGCAACAAATACTGTTCCTTAAAGCCAAGCGACAGTTAATATGGCCACAGTATGGCCATATTTACATACACTGGCGGAAATATGGCCATTTTCTATATATTAAAAAAATCAAACAACTTACGTTTTATAATAAAAATACGTTTTATTATATTTTCTTTGTAGTTTATACACAAGATAGGTTATAATTTACTAGTAAGTGCCGTTGCTTAGTCTAGTATCATAAAATATAAGAAAATTGTTACACTAAACGTTAAGGTGTTCATATTCGACCCAGGTACCTTATGCTTTAAACGAAAGATTACTAGAAACTAAGTTAATACACCCGGCCCTTAATAGAGCCATTGAACCCATAAATTACACATACAATAGACAGATTTTGAAATAACCTTCTATAATGTAGGTACACATCTACTATTACCCAAAATAACATTATTTCAGTAATACACTAAGTTTTTACGCAAATAATTGCATTTTCATCTACATACTTATTTTTAATTTCGCGCAAAAACGCCCGCAGGTGTCATGGCGTCTACGTGACGTCAATTCTAAGTAAACATTGCATTGTGTCTATGACAACAGTTCAGGAGACACTGTGATGGTTACTTCGGCGTAATCATTCGCTCTGATCGGTGTTTCAGTTAAAATGACCGGATGCAGAATTTTATACTTGTATTTTATTGAAAATCTTATTAATCTCAATGTGTGAGTTTATCAAAACTGGATTTTTTTTACAATCGTTTCAAAATGTTTTCTTCTATAAAATCACGTATTCTTTAATTTTTTAATACCGTCATCATGTCTGTTGTCCGTAATATTTTATCTAGAACGACATTTTAAAGGCGTTGCTTTAACTACGAGTATTTATGCTGAAAATCTCACGAGGTAAATATAATTATTTATTTATGGTTTTTGTGTTTAATTTGTAGAACTCCATATTTATTTTTGATAAATTTAAAATAAATTAAATTTCAATAAATATTATTATTAAGTTCTACGGGTTAAGTATTTGTATACTGTTTGATAATGGCCTTACAAGCCGAAACAGCTGTAACACATAAAAATACTTAACCCGTAGAACTTAATAATAATATTTATTAAAATTTAATTTATTTTAAATTTATCAAAAAAAAAAAGGTAAATATAATATGTATTTCTTTATAATCTCAGCGTTAATTGCCGATACATCGAGTGGTTGTTTGCCGCTATACAGTTAAATATAGGACGCATTTAATATTCTGTTAAATTACTTCCAAAAGTTCCATCCACCAGGACTCTTGGACTAGAAGACTTGTAGTGGTCGCGGGGAAGTGGTGTGCAGTGTGCAGTGTGCAGACTAATCTCGGTACAATGTTGATACTCAACATCCCTGTTCTCAGGTTAACAACAAGGATCTAACGTGATTAAAACTAACATGGCGTAAAGTTTCTGTCACATCTGTCGAATGTCATCACGTCAACATTGACGACATGTACAATTTTATTAAATAGCAGCCGAGACTTGATTTTTAACCAAAGAGAACAGACCAGAATGTGTCTAACAACCCATACGCATTTGTCAAAGGAGTGTAGCTAAGCTCCCATGTCGGTCCTCCTCCGCTCCTCGCTCCTCTTTCGCCGCCAGGTTGGTATTCGTTTCTCTACTCTAATCCGTGAACATCAACTCTTGCACACAAATTGTGCCTTAACTGGCTACGGCACAGAGAATTATACCTAAGAGTAAAAAAATTATAAATGATTACACTTGTAATAATAACTTGTGTAAACGTTCGTTCTTTGAACGAATTAATACAACAAATTACCATGCCATGTAAAATGATCTTTTCTCTTTTTGTAATAATAATAATATTAATAATAATAATGGATTATTTATATAGCGCCATTTTTGTGAAAATTTCACCTCAAGGACGCTTCACACACAAAAAACTCTTACATAGGTACTAAAATCATAGAATCATAGAATAACAAAATGAAAAAGAAAAGAGACAGAAAAACAGCTTAAAACATAAAATAATAAAAAAACAACGAATATTAAAAAGATTCTGGGAAAGATTTTGTAAACAAGTGCGTTTTAAGTATTTTTTAAATAAATAATAATTTTTTTAATTAATAATCCGTGTTTCTTATCAGGGAGGGCAAAGAGTTCCACGCTTTGGGGCCCGCCACAGCAAATGCCCGTTCGCTGAACCTAATTTTCTGGAACTGACTTGCCGGTCCCACCGCTGAAGTAGATGCAGACCTAAGAGTTTGACGTCTCCCATTTATGTTGTCTGGAATACAGAGCTCCTGAAGATACAGAGGCGCCATGTTATGAGTTGCCTTGTACATCAACCAACACAGTTTGAACTCTGCTCTCTCAGGAAAACGAAGCCAGTGCAATTCTCGCAGAAGGGATGTTATGTGCGAGAATTTTTACGATACATATATTATCGGTGCTGCAGCGTTTAGTACAGATTGTAGTCTATCGAGCTGAAATAATCTGAAATAATAAGCAGTCGTAATAAAAAAAAATCTCGATTTCATTTACATACTTAATTGAAAAATAAAAATTCTTAAACAAATTAGCGATTGTTAAAGTTTTACTACTGTCGTTAAACTAACCAGCCAAGTAAAGTAGGTAATTACAGATAAACTGCAAACACCCGGCCCTGACTATAAACAAGTACATGTAGGTACCCACTTACTGTACGTAGTAAGACGAACAATGCTGTATATTAAATTACTGACGTTATTTCCATAGACGACGGCTCGAACAATTGAAAATTCATACCGAGTAATTCGCCTTATCAAAATATAAACACATAAATCAGTCATTCAATAAACGGGCAATAAAAATCATCCAATCGATGATTTATTAACGCGGGACAAACGAGAAACACCATTCCGACTGCGGACAAACTTTTAAACAAGTCGCCGGAGAAGTCGCTCGGAATATTTCAATGTTGCACCGGTAAAAAGTTTTGTGAGGAAAAGGACAAAAACAAAGCGAATGCATAACCGGCTGTGACGGTAGCCACCTACCGCCTCCCACCTCCCCTCCTTCACCTAACCCCCCAACACTCACACCGCGAGGGCCAACTGTAAACATGTGCGTTCGACAGGCGTCGCGGATGTGCACCGACATCTAGCGGACAGTAGGACAACGTCGCGGCAACTGCTACTCGAACATAAGTGGGTAGTTTTATTTTTAGAAATTATTAATAGATGTCATGCAACGCCCTATTACAATGACATCTGTTCGGTTCGGTGGAAAGGTTTATTTATACGTGTTTGTCGTCATCGTAACCCTTTTACACGCCGTCCGAGTAGGAGCCATGTGTGAGCGGAAAATTATAATATTGTATTGTTCAGCGGATATCTTAAAGGCTCGGAAAAACAAATGATAAATTAATTTGTTCTCAATACGAGGCGTTAAATAAATGGAACTGTTATGAAACTAGAGTTTTAAAGGAAGAAACTACCGTATGTAAGAAGACTGCAAACATTTTTGAAAATGTTCGAATAATTAGAAATTAATTCTAAATTTCGTCGTGTGAAGTCGAGTTGATGACTATAAGTTTATTTAATTTTTTGTTTTTGTTTGGTGCGGGTGTAGTCGGAATTACAGGCTGTTTTGAGGTTTGTGTGTGACGACTCTCGAATTGTGTGCTTATGTTATTTGAAAATATAATTTTTAACAAGGTTTTTAACATTTTATTTGAGTTGTATTGAATAGAATGCGAAGTCCTTCAGTTACAGTAAAAATGTAGAAAGAATAACTTTGATCTAGATTCTGTTAATTTTTTTTGACAGAGATTAAACTACTGCTTCAACAATCACGAGGTGAAAGTGGGGTAATTTCTGCCAATCAAATAATAAAAGGTATGACGTAAGCTAGCTAACCAAAAATTAGAATACCTACTTACATTTCATATATGTGAACAATTATTCATATATGTGGGGTATAAAGGCAAAGGCAACAATATCCAAAAAAAAATTGAATGCAGTCATCAGGGATTACCAATTTATAATGCACTAAATTCGAGATTTTATAGGAAACACGATTTTGGAAGGAATATACACATAAAGTCTAGAATTCAGTATATTTAAATTAGTAATCCTCGGTGACTGCATTTGACATTTTTAAATTTTTTTTGGATATTGCTAACTCTCGCCTCATCCACATTCATACATATTCGCATATAAGCTCGATGTCTGTTGAGGCCTCTAACGGGACCATCTTCCAGTATCTGGTTAATCTGGAAGTGCGACGTCTTCCGCGGTCGTCCTCTCTTTCTGGCGCCGTCAACGCTTGCCTTATCCTACTTTTATATGTATGTGTATCTTTTTTACCATTCTTTCCTCATTCATTCGCTCAACACGCCCAAACCATCTGAGCGACCCTTTTTTATTTCTATTAATTATGCTAAGATCACCATGCATTCATTCTAATAACTTCATTCTTTATTCTATTCTATTCTTTTCTATTCTATTCTATCTATTCTATAATAAATGGCACACGTACGTCTAAGGGATCTCATCTCCACTGCATTCAGTCTACTTTTTTTCTTCTTCTGCCAGCGCCAGGCTTCATTTTCGCATATCGGTGTTGGTACCAGAACTCCATTATGTACCGATAGTCTTGCCTTGGTGTACATATTTTTATTACAAATTATTCCATTCAAAGCACCGTTCACCCTATCCCTGCAATCTCTGCTCTTGATATCTTTCTCAACCTCCCCTCTTCTGTCGCACATAGGTACTTCCAAAATTCACAAACTCATATACTTTTATTCAATGTATTGTCACGTGTCGTGGCTACAGGAGAAATTAATAAAAACGCTGGGATTTATTGAATACCGAATAATTAAATAAACTAACGTATAAGATCACTTATCGCTATTAAATGTAACGCTATTTCTTAAATTAAACTGTTGCGCAAATATATCACTCGTAAATAGACACTTTATATTCGCTTTAACACTTTATTCACTGTTCACTAGAATATTCCATCAATTTTTGCACTTATTACTGTTCGCTTCGGTTTATCTCGCTACGTAAGAACTTTCTAGAATCGCTGTCGAATTTCCGCTCGCTTGGTATCACTGGCTTCTCGCCGCTACCGCTCGCTTGGCCGGACTGACCGCCGCCAGCGGCTACTTTCGCTTCTGTTGTGACGCGCACGGAATATAACTCCCCGGTTACTCCCGCGTGTCGTATTTATACTGGCCAACGCTGTTATCGAAATTTTGAGAAGTTTCCCGCGTTTCCGAGAAGTTCCTCGCGTTTTTCAGACTTTTGGAGATGTGTCTCGAAAGTCGGAGGTGATTCCAGATCCTTCGGTAGTATTGTGCCAACTTCAAACAACTGTCACTTTGACAGAAGTGCGTGATTATTTTTTTAGCCTCGTTACAATATGTACTTTTTATAAATGCTAACAATCCCAAGGGTACATTTTTATAAGTTATTAGAGTTAATTTATTTTTAATTTAAAAGTAGAAATGAAAAAGTAAGCCAAACTGAGAAACGGCTAATGAAAAATGCACCCTCGCAATAATCCGCAGCTTACGGCAGATTTTTATGATGCAGCCTGCCTCGGGGGTGAAGTAACCCCACAAGTTGGTTCTGTCCTCTGCTCTGTGTAATATATTATACACAGAATCCACCACTGAACTTCTCCATTTCACTGCCTTATTACTAGGGCTGCCAAATCTTCGCTACTGCGAACAGTAACCAGACATTGAACCACCTAGTTAATCTGAAAAATACTAGTTTGTATAATTTGGAGGTAATTAGAAAACTGGATACCAGAGTGAAGTGAAGCCTGGAGCTGCAGAAGAGGAATGAAAGTAGATTGAATACAGTGCAGATGAGGTCCCTTAGACGTATGTGCGGCAAATCCATGTATGAAAGAGTAAATAATGAAGATATCAGGAATGAATGTAAAGCTGATCGTAGCATAATACATACAATAAAAATAGGGTCGCTAAGGTGGTTTGGGCGTGTTGAGCGAATGAATGAGGAAATGGAATGGTAAGAAAGATATATGATGCAAGTGTTGACGGCGCCAGAAAGAGAGGGCGACCGCGGAAGACGTGGCACGACCAGATTAACCAGATACCGGAAGATGGTCCCGTTAGAAGCCTGAACAACCGTTGAGTGTGCATGCGAAGATGTATGAATGTAGACGAAGCGAAAGTTGTATGTCAGGACAGAAGAGTATGGCGCTCTATCCTCTCTGCCTACCCCCACGGGGAAACGGCGTGATGGTAAGTTAGTTAGTTAGTTAGGATACCAAAGACTTCGGTACAAATATTAATCTTATCAAAGCTCATATTTCTGTTTGGAAATGAAGGCTCAACTCGCCAAACGTTGCAAGTCACACCAACCCAAAATGCTATTATTCTTGTTTTTTTCGTAATTACTCCAATCTCCAATGATAGTTTATTTGGCTATCTTTTATACATAATAATTTTATTGTCTGTTTGTCCCGTAAGTCGGTAATTTACTGGAATTCACGGCAAAAAAAACGAAATTACACGGCTGCAGAGAGACTACAACCTCGAATGCGCGGGCGGCAGCGCGGCGACTAGACGACAGCCACTATCGTTTCTCTGCGGTCCGTCAAAAATATACTATATATATATATATTAAACGCGGCTTAGCTAAGACGCGAACCGTTAATGTATGCCTCCTACGTTCGACGTTTGACAGGCTTTTTATTATTTTTAAATAAATAATATTTAAATTTAGTTCTATGATTTTTCTCTGATGTACTGTCTGTTTTGATGTTTTCTTTTTTTTGACATTTTTTGTATTATGAGCAGTAATTATGTAGGTTATCTGATACTTTAATGTTAACCTTACATTTATTTGATGCAAGATTTTTTCTTCTTCTTCTACACCTTATCCTATTAGGTCGGGATCTCTGCACCGCATATGAGGTTCCAACTTTTCCTATCTTGGGCTGCGCTCTCCACGTCAGCCCAATTAAGTTGCAACCTCGCTTCTCAGCAGTCCTCCAACTGTTTCCGCCAGCTCCTGCTAGGACGGCCCCTTGGTCTTCTGCCTTCTGGTAACGCCTGGAATATCCGCTTTGACAGTCTATCTGCCGACATTCGCAAGATATGTCCCAGCCACCGTAGCTGTGATTTCTCGATAAATGTCAATAAGGCGATGCAAGATTTCGAAAATTCTAATAAATAAAATTTTATTAATTTATTATACTCCCTTTGTTTGTAAAATATAATAACAATTAAAGACGAATTAAAACATATAACATAACACTAAACTTACAGTAATTTAATATATTTCTAAATAGTCAGATGTTTTGAGCTTTGATAAGACACTTCATGCTTTGTGTAGTAAAGTACCTATTATGTATACCGACGGAGTAATTCAAATTTAGAAAATATTCCGCGAAGTTATCGGGCCGCCGTTGCTAATAATCAAACTTTTGTAATGATTCCATTTGAAAAATCCAAAATTATGCTATTATTATTATTATTTTTTAACGAAAATTTGACAGATCTTCTTGATCGCCGCCACGAGTCTGCTTGCAAAGTTTCAGCTCGATTGGATCACGGGAAAGGGGTCAAAAATCGATCCAAAGTTTTTTCGACGGCAAGCAAGCAAGCAGACGCCACGAGTTAATATAAAGGAAGTAAAAAAATATATCTCCTCTTTCACACCATGCCCTGCTACATCCTCAAGTGGAACAAATTGTTTTGTAGACAGCTGGGAGTGATTTCAGGATGGTTTTCTTCTTCTTCTCAATGCTTCAATTTCACAAGGAAACACTTGTAAAAGTTTGAACTATTTATTGAAAATAATACAGTAACAAACACGTGTGAGATGTAATACAACGAAAATTAGATTGATAGGGCTGATATGCCCTTATATAGATTAGGAGAGTGAACCTTTATACTGATACAAAGCGTTGCGTTTCGTCACGTACGCCAGTATAGATAAGTTCTCCGGGCGCAGGGCGCGTGCACTTTGCAACCCCGAGGGATGATAATTCTCTTATCAATTGCTGGAACATAACAGCCCGAACAATGTAAGATTTCTCTCCTTGCTTGTTTATATATTTGGGTTGATTTAATATTATTTTTTCAGGGGTACGGCTTCGACAGCCCTAGGCGTTCTCTCATGGCCCCAGCGTGCTCGGGCGCGGCTAATGGAATAATTAACTCTTCATCAGGTGACATCTAGCGGCGGGGAATGTCAGCGCCACCGCCGCACGCAACGCGCACGGCGAGAAGTGCTCGAGACAGCTTCCTCTAAGATAATGAGCCCCCTGAATGTGGGCTATGAATTCACCGCTGTCGGTTGTGCATTTGTGCAACACAAATGTTTATTTTAAATGACAAGTCGGAGCTAAGGAGTAAACAAGGTCACATATTATGTACATCTACAGTAAACAGACAGTATGCTTCTTGAATATTCATGATAGAGCCGTGTGATGCGTATGATAGATAGGTGCAAGAATTATTTTATTTATTTATTAATCAACGCGCTAGTGGGCTTTTACAGTACAAGAAAATTAAAAAGATTTGTATATACCTGACATATAACACATTTTACAGTAAATAATTAAAAAAATATAATATTAATAAAACATGTTTAAGATAAATGAACGATATGAAATGTAACAGTGTAAAACAATATAAAATAAATTAATAATAGAAATAAACAATATATATAATATATATATATATATATATAGATATATAGAGATATATATATATATATATATATATATATATATAGATATAGATATATAATATATATATATATATAAACGATGATTAGGTACACAAGCAAACAGTAATAATTAGAAACCTTTAGAAAATTAGTAATAGGTAGAGTAAAATAAAGATAGTTATACCAATATACCAGATAAATAAGATAAGAAGAAAAAATAAAAATTTAGAAGGCTAGAGGGGGTGAACCAAGGATAAATTAGATTACCCTTATCGCTGTTTGAACCCGGAATATAAAAAAACGCTTTGAAATTAGATTACCCCTATCGGTGTTTGAACTTTGGATATAATAATTAAAAAAAAAATTTAATTTAATTTATTTTTATTCTTAAAGTAGGTAATACAATAATTTTTAGATTTCCATATATATCCAGCATAAGATATATGTCAAAAATAAAGGTATCACGTATTTTTTTAAAACTTTTCTTAAAAATCGTTACATTGTTTTCATCCCTAATATTCCCTGGTAGTCTCATATAATTATTATTTCATACCACTGTACATCATAGGAGTTTGCGATATTTTTTCTTTCGGAATGGTAACTTATTTCATTTTTTCTTCTTGTACAATGGCCATGTTTTTATTATTTTTCTTAATAATTCAAAGGTATTGTGTCCAATAATAAATTTATTTATAAATAGAAGTATTAAATCGAATTATTTGTCTAAATATCATTATTAAGATTAATTAGAATACCCTTATCGCTGTTTCTACCCTGAATATAAAAAAATACGTTTTGAAATTAGATTACGCTTATCGCTGTTTGTCGCAGGTAATCCGATTATTAGACTCAAAGAAAAGTTCTGGAGGTATGTATTTCTGGATGGACCCAACCAGATAGATACACGATTTGATGAAATTCTAAATTTACGCAAAGTCGTAAGTTTTTTCGTTAAAAAATTAAATTAATTTATTTTGTTTATTATTTACTTAATATTCTGCATAGAATGAAGATTTAATTATTTTAAAAAAAGTCTCGTATTGACCCACATTTTTGTGCCAGCCAATGCGAGCTTCATTCGCAGGCTAAAAAATCTCCATGCTAAGTATAATATCATGTAAAAGATAAATAAAAATAATCAAAATGATTTAATTTTCAAAAGGTAAAATGACTCTCGGCTGCTTTGAAGACAATCGAATTTGTGTGCGTAAGCCGTACGTACGACATCCATTGTTTCTTTGTGTTGGTGTTTACGGGTATAAACACCAACACAACGAAACAATGTGTCTCGCATGCACGGCTTACACATATTAAATCGATCGTCTTAAATGGAAAGAGGTCTACCTATGTTGTAGGGATGTTAGAAACTAACTAACTAACCATCACGCCGTTTCCTCGCAGGGGTAGGCAGAGAGGTTAGAACGCCATATTCTTCTATCTTGACACACCACTTTTGCTTCGGCTACATTCATGCATCTTCCCACGCAAGCTCAACGGTTGTAGAGGCTTTTAACAGGGCCGTCGTCCAATATTTATAGTATCTAATCATGCCAGATCTTTCGCGGACGCCCTCTATTCCAGTTGCCTTCAACCCTCGCCCCATATATTTTCTTTACCATCCTTTCCCCGCTCATACGTTCTACACGACCAAACCATCTCAGCACTCCTTTCTTTATTCTATCTACCAGATGGTAGACAGGGATGTTAGGAGCTCTCTATTTTTATTGTGAATTTGTTGATACTATGAAATAAATGTTGCGCAGAGTTTTTTTTCCAATGCTTCATTGATAACTGTTTTTGCTGACATTCCTGGAGCTTGTACCGGCAGTTATCTTTTCGAGGATCGCCCATCGTGCGTTCTCAACTCTCCGCAAAGTGTCACGGCTTGTAACTGTACTCGTAGAACGTGTCACGCTCGAGCAACTGTCCGAGTAGCGATGGTATTTTAACCGGTGACACACCAACTGTTATTTGAGATTAGTATCTAATTGCACGTGTAGGGATGGTGTTGGGTGTGATTGAGTGATCTCAATGTTTTATTTATTATCCACAAAGTCCCTAATATACGATGTGGACAATGATTGACTCCATGTGAATGATGGTGATGGTATCAATGATAAAAGCTTCCTTGGAGGTTAGGACTGTGTAGTCGTGCATGTGTAAATCGTCCTGAGGTGGCAGTGTAGCGTAGATCCGAACGTGGTGGCTGCGTAGCTCTGCTTTGTAGTTCTGTTTTCCGTAGCCCAGCGTTATCGTAGTCGGAGATCAATACTTCGAAGCGGAGACTGACGTGCGGCGAGACGATAACCGGTGTTACTCTGGGATCTACGGTATAATAATTATAACTATTTGAGAGTTATGGAGAGAGTAGAGCTTACATACTTCTCGATTCCTTTTTGGTCTAGGAAATTTGCCTTTTCAGCGAATTCGTTCCTGACGAATGTTTTCCTTGTTTCTTAGTACCTTGACGGAAGTGTTTATTACACAACCCACTCGGAAGTGGTTACATCAGCGTTATTTATGGGTCACCTTGTAACTGTTTGTGGTGACTGCTACACACGTATGTTTGGCAACTGATTTTTCGTAATTCAACGGACAACCATCGATACTAGACACTAGTTATATCTCAGCTATCAATCATCGATACAATCAGATTCAAATCCCAAATAAATGTACCAAAAATAAGCGGTTAAAATAACTGTTTGACAATCACTATTATCCGGAGCTGTAGCACAAGCCGCACCTAATAAAAAAAGGCATGGTTAAATGTAAAATCAATCTTAACAGAGTCCTTAAATTCATTAATAATATTAATAATAATTCATTTTCGGATTTTATCTATACAAGGCTCTTGCTTCTGTATCCAATTTTAACAAATACATTTTCGCTTCTTATTTCTTATTTTTATACTAGCTATAACCCTTCAAATATGACGGTACTTTTACATATCGGTTCCTAAGGAATAAGTATTTATTTATTTTATTAAAATAAATTACTATAAAGAAGAAAAAAAAGAAAAAATTACTATAAAGAAGTTACACGACAGACGGGTTAAAAGACATTATTTTGTGAATAACTTAACGTTTGTTTACGATTTTGAGCTTTCTGATTGACTGAATTCATTAATTTCAAATCTGTCACACTTAAAACTATAAAACTGACGGCATCACAATGCTGTACAATAACTGTCAAGATACAAAAATAGCAATATTGCTTATTTCAGAAACTGGCCGACTGGCAGCTTAGTCCTCTGTGACACAAAGCTTTGCTAACTAAAAAGAGGTTTATGTATTAATTTCTCCCTCAAGTGTAACGTCCCCTGTTACGTCGCTACTTCCCTAATCCGCCCCAGAAGTGGCAGATCTCCGTAAGAGTGGTTGCCAATCACTCATCGTTCGCGGAAGGGATGGAAGGGAGTGATGGGAGGCTGCATCGACAGGTTGTGTAACAAAAATAACGCCCCACAATTGGGTTGTTACAAGATCGGACGGAGCAGACAGCTTGTCTATTGAAATTTTCATTTCAGCATCGCATCTTCGACGTTTCCTGCCGTAACAATGTTGCCATTCTAAATTATACAGGGTTATTTGGAAAACATTAATACCCTCGCAGGACTATATTCCTGCCTTGATTATGAGTCGAAAATGTTCAAGCAACCATGACCTAATATCAATAGTTATGGAGATATGCGACATCAAAGTTTGATTTTTTTTCAATATTCCTGACTTATGTTTTGTAAAACATTGGACTATCATTACAGTAACTTATATCGATTACGAAAAATTCATTCGTTTCAATACATGTTAAATAGAATGATAAAAACCCAGAAAATTTTCCAATTGGAATGTTTTCCAATTGGAATTCGAAGGTTTTTATTTTTTTAATTTGATATTAGGTCATAATAGCTTAAACATTTTTGACTCATAATCAAAGCAGGAATATAGTCCTGCGAGGTTATTAATGTTTTCCAAATAACCCTGTATACAATACTAGCTGTAACCCGTAAAAAATGACGGTACTTTTACATCAAATTAATTAATCAATTAGAAAGACATACAGAAAAATCTAATTCACGAAAAAATATTTGGTTACTGCTGAGATTCGAACCCAGGTCACCTTCTTTCCGGGGCCGGTGTTCTGACCACTAAGCTATAAGAAACATAGAGGGTTGCTATAGCTTAGTGGTCAGAGCACCGGCCCCGGAAAGGAGGTGACCTGGGTTCGAATCCCAGTAGTAACCTAATATTTTTTCGTGAATTAGATTTTTCCGCATGTCTTTCTAATTGATTAATTAATTTGATTTTAAAATTTCACAGAACTTTGTTCTGAGAAATTACCACTTCACAAATATGAATGTTTTCTTGAATATGTACTTTTACATATTTATCTATACTAATATATATATATATATATATATATATATGTTAAATCGAAGGCTTTCACGGGTACATTATGTGTTAGTTCTAACTACTTTGGGGGTAACCCGCGTCAAATTCTGGTCGTCAGGACCAGTCGTCTGCCGACGTTTCGAACAGATCTCACTGTTCATCTTCAGGGCGCCTTGTCGATGAGCTGCTTCTCCAAAAAGCCTACAACCGTTTAGGTCCGGAGCTCACCGTCAAGTGAAAGTTTGAGAAATTCTGCGTCAGGTGTTTGTGGAGGAGTGGGTTTCTCCAGCGACGCTGCTAATGAGTTTTGCTCGGCTTCTAGTAATCCGTATATTTACTTTACTATCGTCATTATACAATGTTGAAAAGGTTGGATTTTCTAATTGCTTCGATGTTTCCATCGTGATATGCGGTTTATTATTAATATTATTTGTATTAGGAATTTGATTATTATTATTAAGAATGTTCCTCCATGCGGTCGGAAGTCGAATGCTATAGTCTCTGTTGTTCATTATATTACTATTTCTTTTATTTTTTTCAATTGACTCTCTGTAGATTCTAAATGTTTTATTATTGAGGCTGGCAACTACTTTTGAATTGTCGAAATCTATTTTAAATCTATTTTATCTATATGTAAATTGATAAAATATGAAAAAAATAAATATTGAAAATTAATTTTAATCTGTCGGGGGTAAATTAAGTAAGTAATATTAATTCAAAATATTTTTTTTTACCGTCGGGAAAATTTTATGTAGATAAAAATTGCCTTTTACACAACATTGTTTGGACGAGTAGTTTAGATTATACTGATTTTTCACTGATACTCTTATAGTCTCAAACTGAATTACACGCAGGCGAAGCTACGGGCACAGCTAGTGTATTTATAAAAAATTTAAAATACGCTTTCAAAGTATTATTTTGTACAGAAAATTATGCTTTTAAGGCGTACCATAACCTTTAAATCATCAAAGTATTGACCCCGAATACGGGCCTGAATAAAGGTAAACGGTTTTTAAAGAAATTTCGTGTGTAATAAAGGACCTTTCGAAATTTGGGTTAAGAATATTCAGGCCGTACGTGAATATATACATAAGTATACCATTCATGCAGTATATGTCACATTCCTGGAAATGTAAAAGATTTTATTGGTTTCAAAACATTTTTCTAGGGTGTGCACAGTTATCAATATATTGGGATTGTTATTAACGTGCTATATCTATCGTACATTCAATTTAACAATATTTTTTTTTCATTTATTGGTTTTCTTACAGCCATATAATTTATAAATCTTGAAAAAAAGATAATTATTGATGTACAGAGCCTTGGACCAATTACAAGAAAACACAAAAATACAAGAATATTATACCAGGATCGATAAAAAAATAAGAAAAAACAATGTCAAATAGTGAGTATGGGTATTTGTGTGTTTTTATATGTCCGCGTGTGTATGCGTTTTTATATAAATTTATTATTTATTAAATAATTAATTATTTTAAATGTTTGTTTACTTTGTTCTTAAATATCGTTATTTTACACAATTAACTTTATACAGTTGATCACCTAAACGCCCTTTTCGATATCACTGCAAGGACAAACAGTAAACAAATATTTTTTAGCGAAAGGTAAAAAGGTAAAAGGTAAAAAGGTTTTAGATAAATTCTGTAACTCTCCAAGAATTTTTTAATTCTGAAAGTGTCCTACCTCTCCCGTGGCGTGACATTAATCCAAAACAGGAATAAAATTTACATTAAAAACGGGATAATCCATTAAGGCTCAAAGTAATTATTTTAGTAACACGGTTTAATAAGTTTATCGCCGAGCTAGGATAAATCGTATCGGCGACGGTTTCTTTATCGACTCCGGGGGATTTCCAGGATGTAAATTTTTTGGCTTCGGGTTTTACCGTGGACTGAAAAAAACGAAATAACTCTCCTGACGGGGAAAGAATTCACGGCTTTTATGCAATAAATCTAGGGGAAGTTTAAGGCTGCAAAGTAAAATGTTAGAATGGGTGATTAATACATTTTATTTACAGCATTTTTCCATCTTCTCCTCCCCGAGAGGCGAGAGATTTCGAAAGTAAATTGTACTTTTACTGACATTTTGATTTGGGCGTTGAACTTGTCATTAATCATGAGTGGATATCCTGCGAATGGGCGATCGCACATGTTTTATTAGTTGCGCGAATCATAGATTGGAGCGGCACATTTCTACTGAATAAGTAATTCGCACAAATTAATGATTAATTTCGCCGGCTCTCTGCAATACTCTAGATCAGAGTTTCCCAACCTTTTTTGGCTCGCGTACCACTTGGTACAGTAGCCGGCAAACATCTTGAAATTTTTCGGTGTAGTGGGGAGAAGTTTGCGCATGTACCATTCCACCAACGAGACCCAAAATTTGTCTTCTGCGCATTCCCCCACTGCACCAAAAAATTTCAAGAAGTTTGCCGGCAATCGTACCACTTGGTATAGCTAGACCGCATTCAAAAGAATGTGCGCAAAAAATATGTGTGTTGTTACGATGAAAAAAATGAACACAAAATAAGTTTTTCTAGTAAGTAAGTAACCTTTATTAAACTAAAAAAAATATATATTTATTTGGAATATCATGTTGAGGCTTGTAAAACGGGCTTGCCAGGCAACTTTCCCCCCGCTTTCTTCTTACTGGACAAAGCTAGGGAATGGTCTTTTGATTGTGGTTGACCTATAATACATCACGCTTAATTTTACCACTTCGTAAAAATGATTGTATTTCGAGAAATTTGTTATTATATTTGCATTATAAATTTTATAGGGTGACTGTATTTCCTAGAACTCAATTTATTTAAATTTAAAAAAAATACCAAAGGTTTTATTTGGTATTTTGAGATTTATGAGATATTTGACTTTACATATCACAATGTTTTTTTTTTTTTAAATAAAAGGTGTTCGAATTTCTTGTCGAAATTCAAAACCAGGACATTTAAAGAAGTATTTTTTTAACAACTAATTTTTATTAATCAGAAAATTACATAGAATTAAATTAAATTATTTCTATAAACAAAATGAAATGCGCCGCGGGCAATTTTTTTCCAAAAATTACCGATATTAATAGATAATATATTTATATAAACTTAATTAAACACGGTAAATGTAAAAATTCTTCTAATGAAAATGAGACAATTTACGCTTTAATTTTTACACATTTACAGCAGCGCCGCAGGCGAAATTTTTGTTTTAAATATAATAATATGAATTGTATTTAAAAATATTCGTATAACAGAAATTTTCTATTTATATCATTTTAAGTTTAAATGATATTTTTATGACTGATTTTTTTTAAAATTCTTATGTCTGCCATTACTGATTATTTTTCGCGTACCACCAACTATCCACTTGCGTACCACCGGTGGTACGCGTAACACAGGTTGGGTACCGCTGCTCTAGATAACTATTGTTCGAATACAATGAATACATAATGTCTTTGTAAATAATTAATTGAGTTTTATATTAAACTCCACCTAGTCTCAAAATGTCCGTTCCTTTGTCGTAGCAGAATAAAACTAAATTTAAGCGTCGCAGTTTTCCCAATGGATTCGCTAGTTGTCTCGAAATTCCACAATCTCATGAATCTGAGCTCCTGTTACAATTAAAGTAAAGAATGCATCAATTTCAACCGTTAACCGTACAACTAAATCTAAAATGGGAATGCCGCTTACATTTCTATACAAAACGCCTTTCAAATCTATGCTACAATTCTGTCAACAAAAAACGAAATTAACCAGTTTTTCTTAAAGCATTTCTTACACTTCATTTTACATTTTGGCATAGAAAGGTATCAAATTAAATTTATTCATGAGGTCACATATATTTTAAATACATATATCTTTCTAACAGGACACAAACTGAAATTGAATACATTCTCTAACTAAATTATTATCAAACAAACCAGTTGGTAAAGCAACATAATAGTTTAATCAATATATATATATATAAAGAAACCCATGTTTCCCTATCCGCCAAGTTTTCTCCACAACCAGCCACAAACATCCACTGGTGGTTATGGTGGTGGATAGCCCTTGGTGTCACATCGAAAATATGCGAGTTTGGTGGGGGTGGCTGCGCGTGGGTAGGAGTGGGTGATGAAAATGTGCTTTCTAGCACAATGTTTTGTTATGGGAAGGCCGCAAAATGCTTCAGATTTGTTTCAAAATAGGCGCGCCGACTGTGTCGGTGAGTCTAGAAGGTATCGGAAAAACCTGCTCTAGAAAGTTCTGGAAGGAGAATGTTCTAGAAAATTCCCGAAAGTTCTATAAGGTTCTAAACTGAGTGGCGGAATGTGTCGGTGTGTCTAGAAGGTTCCTGTACATTCGATAAATTCGAAGGAGGATGTTCTAGAAGATTCGCGAAAGTGCTATGATGATCCAAACAGTGTACTAAAAATCTACGCCTGCGAAGCCGCGCGGGTACAGCTAGTTGTATATACCTCTCAAGATATAAATATACAATGTAATAAATTTTAAAATATAATAACCTTTTGTTTTAATTCTTTTAACCCTTTCCCTCCGCTGAGATATTTTCGATGCAAATCTGTACCTTTTGACCGATCGGACTCAAAATTTGGAAACTTATTCTTAAGGTCTCGGCGGGTAACAAAGGTGACATTTTCTCCCTCCCCTTTTACCTTTTCTCCCCCCCTGTTATATTATCTATGCAAATCTATACCGTTCGAATCAAACCTATATTTTTCCCACATTTTTTTTTTCAATTTAATTCTTAACCCGTGCAGTGCCGGGTACGAACAGCTAGTTGTTTATAATATCCCGCGTCGGACCTCTTTTTAATTCAGTTAACCTTTCAGTCGAATCTATATTGGCGTAACTTGTTGAAGATATCCACTTTCAAATATATGTCATTATTGAATATTCAAACCATTCAATGCTCTGTTCAGTGCTGTACAGATGTACGGATTTCAAAGTTACAAAAGTGAATTTCCACCATGTCTGTACATCCCTAAAACTGTCTGTTAAATTTACAAAGGTAAAGTGGTTTATTGTTTAAACTGCAACCCGTACGTGCGCAATCAAGTTCACGAAACACATATTTGTTTACCCTACGGTGTTTTACATATGTGAAAGATATTAAAACAACACAAACATTCATTTAATTTTCTTATATAGGTATATACCTAAATATACTTTTCAACTGTGCTATTATATATACATTTTGTTACTATCCATGCATATGATTTTTTATATATATATTACTATATTTTCACTATTGCTTTTGTATTATACAATATATACTGTTCTTATTATCCACATTTTATATTAATATACTCAATTAATTAATTAATTAATCTTAAAGTTATACAGTATTTTGTTTTATATATTTATTATTTTTTGTTCTTACATATTGTTCAGCTGCTCATCTCGGCACAGGTTCTTCCTAGTGAGATGAGCGGCTCCATCTCCTATGTCATGTAACAAGATGAAGATAAATAAATAAAAATAAATAAATTAAGTTCTTATTATATATACATACATATATAATGTGCAAAGTATGTGTATAACGTATGTAGTGTATAATGCTATCAGATGTAGTATATAAGACAAATTCGATGCGATCAAACATAATAATTTCGTTATCTGTCCGGTTGGCCATCCGTCCATCCGTCTGTCTGTCTGTATGGCCATTACTTCGTGTAACGTTCGTAATTTCATCCATGGCTAAAAAACTAAATTAAACTGCCGGACATGGGGTTTGAATCCCGGGCCAGCAAACCCGAATCGGCCGCAACTTAAGCCATGTTGCTACCGCTGAGCCTGCGCGACCGGTCAAAAGCACATTACATATAGGACCAGCATAACCAGGGATTAAAATAGTACCATTAACTGCCTGCAGGGGAAAGTCGTTGTTACTATTTTAGGGGTGTCGGCCAATGATATAATAAACTGTAGATACGTTACAAGCGTGAAATCTTGGCAACTCAAATGTAACCTTACTTGCATTCGTTATCGAACGGACCTTCTTTGTGATCGGACGCGATGCTACGCTGAAAAAAAGCCCCGGGCAAAAGGAACAGAGTATCGTACACTATTGTAAGAATGAGTATATTATTTTAGTCACCGTGACATCAAATTACCTGATTTTTCTGTCTACACGCAGAGCGTTTGTGAAATAAGTGTGTTCTATGATTTGTTGTCTCTTTCAATGCGATATTTGCTACATATAAAAGCCGGCTAGTGTAGGGATAACGTTTCTATATTATAATACGTCAATGATGTCGGCTATAAATAAGTATATACGTATCCTTTAGGAACCGGCATGTTGGTTAGGGGAGGGGAGGGCATAGTGGGGTACTTAAGACTCAAACATACCTACAAGATAAAATATTATGATTAAACAACAAGTTTTGACTCAATATCATGGTTTAATGCATTGCGAACGAGTATGGATATGTTTTTACGATTACGATAAAAAATCTACGATATGTGAATAGGTACATAAATGTAAAATGGCCCCCTGTGTGGGGGCATAGCGGGGCAAATGTATTGTTACTTTAACAACAAACTATTGTTACTTTTTTCACAGACAATCTTGTACTTTTAATTATGAAGTCCAGAAGGTACTGCTTCAAAACGAAAAATTAATCACCACAATATATAATTGAGTTCGATAAAGAATTGCTGTTTAATTTTACGTATTTTTTTTAACGAAAACACTGTGTTTTATTCTTTTTTTATACAGCACAAACGGCTGTCGAAATGGCGTGGATCGCACGTGAAGGTCACGTGTCGACTGACGACCAATTAAAGCGGGCCCTTTGAAACATTGCACGGCTGTCGTTTGAGCTGTCGTAGGGATTTCCCGCTATGCCCCGATATCCCGCTATGCCCCGATATCCCGCTATGCCCCCCCCTCACAACTAGTTTCGTAATAACCGACAAAGGTAAGGGTTGTAAATGGAAAGCTCAGTCGGAATGCGGTTGCCGGAAACACTCGTATATTACATTTTTGCAATCGGAAATGGCAAAGCGATATTCGGCGGTCCATAAATAGCGCGGAGATACAATCAAAACTGCAATGTTTCTGTCAAACTATCAAATAAATGGCCATTTCCCGCCTGATGCTATCACGTGGGCGACGTCATAAATTACACATTATTATGACGTAGCGTTTCCAGCTCTCGTTTAAATGAAATCACGGAACGCGCTCTCGCGTTTTGCATTTTTATGAAATGCTTTGAGCTTTGACACGATCTGCGCTCTCTGCTGTGCGCCATTTTAGTAATCGATTCATTCATCTGTGCCGTCGATACAGTAGGTACTAAAAGGTGGAGGAAAGCGGTGATTATGGAAATATCTATTTTCTCGTTACGTAGCATCTACCTGTCACTATAGTTCCTATATCTAGTCACACGTCACCAATAGTTAGGAGAACGGATATTTTTATTTTATTCAATCGATATCGACAAATTATTTATTTATTTAAAATAAAACACAAATTACTTTGTTTTCACCACTTTATTAGATTAAAAAATCTACATGTTTCGAGAACAATGTTCTCTTCCTCAGGATTATTGTGTACTGTGCGCCTCGAGTTTAAGCTTAGTCTTAATATTCTCTGTGTTTATTTATTTCTCATTTATTCGTTTTCTTACAGCCATAAAATTAATAAATCTTGAAAAAAACAATTATTGATGCACACAGCCTTTGGCCAATTACAAGAAAACACACAATATACAAGAATATTATACCAGAATCGATAAAAAATAAGAAAAAACAATATGTCAAATAGTGACTTTGTGTGAGTGTGTGTATTTGTGTGTTTTTATGTGTCCGTGTGTGTATGCGTTTCTATGTGTTTGTGTATGTGTTCACATGTGTGGGAAGAAAAATGTCATCGCGCGAGTTTGTACGTAAGGGATTTTATAAACTGATCAAAACTTAAATATAAAATATCGAGATCTGAGGCCGTGTCATAGGTATCTAGAACTCTGTTAATAATACAGTTTTTACCGGAGTTTGTTCTCCGATGATTTAAGTGGAAAAAGCGTGGTGCTCTTGTTCGTCTCTGCGGGACATTAAAGTGTATCGAATTTAAAATTCAAGGTGAATCTATGCGGTTATTAACTATTTTGTAAAGATATTTTATATCGCTTATCATTCGCCTGTCTTCAAGAGTAGTTATCTTGTGGTACTTTTATGCGTCGTCATAGTTATCGAAGTGGACGTGATTTTTGAAATTCAGTGTATTTGTGAAAGTCTGCTGAATGCATTTTACGCTTTTTATGTATTTCGTAGTACGGAGACCAAATTGGTGACGCAAATTCCAAAATGCTAAGTACATAACATGAGAATATGCATTTTAAAGACTGAGTGCTACTGAAATTATAATATAATTCACTAGTGTGATGAGACAGGAAAACGTTTACTGTGGGATAAATTATTATTAAGATACTAGCTATAACCCGACAAAAATGACGGCAATTCGTAAATGGAATTCTGGAAACCAATGAGAAATGGAAACCAAATTATCACGCCTAAATTTAAAACAACACAAATGCAAAAACATTATATTTATAAGGCCATTAGCTACTATGATAATCTCCCCATCGAGATACGCCGTATCAATAATCATTCAGAAAAAAATAAAATAATTAAAACATATTAAAATCCAACATAAATCCATAAACCGTTTAAAAATCAAAGAATTCATTAATTTTTTTTTCTATTAAATATTGTCTAACGATCTTTATTATACCACCCGTATATACAAAATGATTCACATGCTAGTATTTATTTACAATATAAGAACTGAAGCTCCTTCGTCAGACACAAAAGTTCTCTTTACTGACGAGGTCAACTTGTATAACAAAGCAAATATTAAGTTATTATATTTTTTATTTAATATATGGTACAAATACAGTTCTTATATATTTATATATCAAATTGAATTTTTAAAAAATACTTTTTAGTAATGTAGACCTTATCAGTGAAGAGAAGCTCTTGAGTCTGCTGAGGGAGCCTGAGTTCTTATTTTAAATATAGGTACATATGCGAGTTATTTAATAATACGGTAATAAAAGGTAATTTGATAATGAAATGAAGTATTTTGAAGGAAGCTATAGGTTTAAATGATTTATGAATTTTTTGATTTGAGTTTGATGAGTTTTAATTTTTTGATTTGCTGTGAAAGGTTACTGATGCAGCATATCTCGATAGGTAAATTATTGTAGTAGTTAATGGCTTTATAAATATAGTGGTTCTGTATTTGGGTTGTATTAAATTTAGGCAATATGAATTGGTTTCCATTTCTCGTAAGCTTGAAGTATTTCTGGTTTTCTGTAAGGTTTCTGTTTGCATGTTTTCAATATGGAAACTTGCTTGAAAATATCATTCACGTTTGGTACTGGAAACAATTTCAAAACATCTTTTGTTGAAAAGTAGATTTTTTTCAGTATTATTTTAATAACGATCCTTTGTGATATTTTACCAAGATTGTAATATGTACCTACCATTTATTAAATAAAAAAAACTAACCCATAAAAACCAAGCTTTTATTATTCTCATTGAAACAGGTTTCGCGCCTACTACATGCGTCGGGCTCGAAAATTAATCAATACATAAATCGTTAAAATTTCGAAAAATCCAAAATTATACGAAAATTTGGTAGATAATTTTTATCGTTGCCACGAGTCTGCCTGCAAAGTTTCAGCTCGATTGGATCACGGGAAGAGGGTTTAAAATCGATCCAAAGTTTTTTCAGCAGGCAAGCAGCCAAGCCAACAAGCAGGCAAGCAGACGCTACGAGTCAAAAAAAGGGAGTAAAAAATATGCTAATATTTTTAGAAGGTAACTAAACCGCAGCGGTAAACGATATTAGCTCAACAGAAAAGCAATTCAATTTGTAAATTCCTCGAGCTGATCCGAGACAAGTTTTCCCGTCTGCGGGACAAAGTTGCCCCCCGAGTTGGGCGTTTTATTTGATCGATATCTGTAAAATTAGCGCCTCCTCGCGGCTCCCTTTGTCGGCAGCCTCACTCGTGCGGTCCGTAATCATCTCACTTCGGGAGCACGCGGCAACTTCGCGCAACTTTACCATTGGGAACGCAACTTCGCGAGACGCGGTGAAGATCCTCGCCTGCTAATTATTTAACAGGCGATATAAACACGGGCCTTGGATCCTGTCTACACTCTGTTCCCTTTCATGAACATACATATGCAGGGTTATTTGTAAAAACATTGATAACCTCGCAGGACTATTCCTGCCTTGATTGTGAATGGAAAATGTTCAAGCTGTTATGACGTAATATCAATAGTTTAGGAGATATGTGACATCAAAGTTTGCTTTTTTTTTCAGTATTTCCGACTTATTTTTTGTACAACGTTGTACTATCATTACAGTAACTTATATCGAATATGAAAAATTCATTCTCTTTAATACAAGTCAAATAAAAAAATAAAAACCTTCGAATTCCAATTGGAATTTTTTCGGGGTTTTTATCGTTTTATTTAACTTGTATTGGAACGAATGAATTTTTCGTAATCGATGTGAGTTACTGTAATGAGAGTCCAACGTTTTACAAAATATAAGTTTGAAATATTGAAAAAAAATGCTAACTTTGATGTCGCATATCTCCTTAACTATTGATATTAGGTCATAATAGCTTGAACATTTTCGACTCATAATCCAGGCAGGAATATAGTCCTGCGAGGTTATTAATGTTTTACAAGTAACCCTGTATACAACATTAAAAAATTTGATAATGTGGGGGGGGGGTTTGCAAAGGAATTGTGTAAAGTGAACACACAAGCTGTATTAGCTGACTAATGGCTGGTCAGAAGCCCTGTGGCCACCATAATGTGTGTGCCAAAAATTTTTCTATGACAATAAAACCACATAAACTAAGATCATAGAAAAATGCGAGCTCTTTCCGAGTTGGCCCATCTCTTTTGAGGTCTTCCGACGCCTCTTCCAATTTTCCAAGGACTCCGCTTCAGAACTCTGGGAGTCCATATTGTAGCTTCTGCCTTGCAACATGCCCTACCCATTGCCATTTTAGCTTCACTATTCATGATGTCCACTACTCTAGTTCTGCACCTAATTTCATAATTTCTTAATCTATTTCTTAGGCTTTTTCCAAGTATGGATCTCTCCATGGATCGTTGCGAGCATTTGAGCTTTTCTACACTTTTCTTTGTAAGGGCCATTGTCTCCACTCCATACGTCACCACTGGCAGTATGCACGTTTCGAAGGCTTTTTTTTTAGGCTAATTGGGATCTCTTTGTTCTCGAAAATATGTTTGAGTTTGCCAAGCACCATAGCCAAGAGGATATTCTCCGGAGCGTGCATCAGAAAGCCCACCTGCTCGCGTACACGGTTATTGGGAAAACATTAATAACCTCGCAGGACTAGATTCCTGCTTTGATTATGAGTCGAAAATGTTTTTACACAAACTAATAAATGCTATCAACTGTCCTCAACTAATAGAACGTATCTGCTTGCGTTTTCCGTCTCGCATAACTAGAAGTCATGCAGGTTTTGCCTTGGTAACTACTATGGCAGCTACTATTTCTTTGATTCCCCACTGCAAAGGCTTCCTAGACCAGCAAACAGATACGAGCTACCTGACGTCTTTGCCAATAACTGTATATTACTCAAACATTTATTAAAAGGTGTATTGAAAGATTACTAGTATTTGTCGAATTGGACTTAAATAATTGATTTGTATTTGTATGTATATTTCTTATTATAATATGACTTTCAAAGCTTATGCTATTGCTTTTCATTCTTACATTATTACTTTTTTTTGTTTTTGAATTTCTATTATATTTTGTTTTTCTTATGCTTTTGCTTGTTATATACTTGCTTTTCGCTTTTTATTATATTTATCTTTATATATTTGTATCTGTATTTTAAGTATTTTCTTTCAATTTAATGTAATTATTATGTTTAATGTTATTATTTTTTCTTTAAACTATGTATTCTATTAATGTACACTTTACCTATCTGTTGTAAAAGCCCTATAGGGCGTTAATTAATAAATAAAAAAATAAATAATAATTGTGAATATTTTTGAGTTTGTTCAAATCTTTCAGAATAGTGCTGGATTTATGTCACAGAGACATTATCAATCAATTAATGTATATTACGGAAATCTCACAGAGACGAAATTGCATTTCTTATGGGAAAGTAGGCATAGAAGTCATTTGGGTGTACATAGGACTTATGACCTATCGTATGGTTGGATTAAGTGATCACTTTACACAATGTAACATTCGCCATTTCCACCCATGATAGAATATACCATGCTTACTAATTTTTCGGAACTTGTATATATGTTCAAATTGTGTGACAAGCTTTCACATATGAGTTGTAACCGCCTTTCCATGCGGCCTGTACAAAGCCATTTTCATTCCCCTAAATCCCCACAGATGTCGCTAATTATTTTAATATCGTTAATGTCGCTACTGAGAAAATCTACAATTGATTTGTAAAGAGATCACTTAAGCCAACCATAAGATAGGTCATAAGTCCTATGCACAGCCAAATGTCTTCTATACCTACAATTCCATAAGAAATACAGTCTCGTCTCTGTGACATTTCTATAATATACATTAATTGAATAATAATTGTGTTTAATTAATTGTAATGGTCAAAGTGTGCTATGAGCCTGATTTATCTCATCCATGGGGATGAAACAGGATCGGCACCATTCCCGTTTACCGACTTACAACGCCCAGAAAACACAAAACTTGGAGCCAACAAAAAAAATCACTTAATGGTACACACTTTGCAAAAGTAAACCTTCCAGACGTCATATATTCTTCTGGAAGTTAAGAGCGTGTGACTGAAAGGGCTTTTGTTATTTCCTCGGAAAAGTTTAGCCGACTTGAGCCCTGAAGATTGATGCGCGAAACTTTAACCGCTGTTATCATGAGCCAATATTTGCGTGATCGCACGCAAATATTCACGCAAAATAAATCAGTTTCCATTTTTTGGTGGAAATAAAATACGATTTAGAAGATTTATTCTATTTTGTACTTAGCTTAGAGTTCTAGCGTTGTAACTCGTTACAGCGACCTTGGAAAAAGTACATATACAGGGTTATTTGGAAAACGTCAATAACCTCGCAGGACTACATTCCTGCCTTAATTACGAGACGAAAATGTTCAAGCTATCGTGACCTAATATCAATAGTTACGGAGATATGCGACGTAAAAGTTTGCATTTTTTTTTCAATTTTTCTGGCTTATTTTTTGAAAAACGTTGGACTATCATTACGGTAACTTATATCGATTACCAAAAATTCATTCTATTCAATACATGTTAAATAAAAATGATAAAAACCCTAAAAAACTTTCCAATTGGAATTCGAAAGTTTTTATTTTTTTATTTGACTTGTATTACAGGAAATGAATTTTTCATATTCGATATAAGTTGCTGTAATGATAGTCCAACGTTTTACAAAAAATAAGTCAGAAATATTGGAAAAAAATGCAAACTTTGATGTCGCATATCTCCATTACTATTGACATTAGGTCATGATAGCTTGAACATTTTCGACTCATAATCAAGACAGAAATATAGTTCTGCGAGGTTATTAATGTATTCCAAATAACCCTGTGTACATCGGTGTAGTGATCCCAAAACAAATGGAGCTGAGTCGGGTGCGACGATATTCCCCAGCGTCATTACATCAGGCAAAATGAAAAATGTTAAATTTTTCTTAAATTATTGTCACGAGACTGTAAAAACGGAAAGAATTGCACGTAATCCAGGATTTTACAGTACTCAAGACTTTTTGCAGTAAATTAGAAATTACTAGTAAGGTTTACTGCCAGGGATGACGTATGGATTGGAGACTATGGCCCTTACAAAGAAAAGTGTAGAAAAGCTCAAATGCACGCAACGATCCATGGAGAGATCCATGCTTGGAGTAAGCCTAAGAGATAGAATTAGAAACGACGAAATTAGGCGCAGAACTAGAGTAGTGGATATCATGGATCGTGTAGCGAAGCTAAAATGGCAATGCGCAAGACACGTTGCAAGACAGGATACTACAAGATGGCCTCCCAGAGTTCTGAAATGGAGACCTTGGGAAAATAAAAGAGGCATCGGAAGACCTCAAAAGAGATGGGCCGATGATATTGTCGCTGTGGGGGGAAAGAAATGGCTACAATTAGCCAACAACAGGGAAGAATGGAAAAATAAGGAACAGGCCTAAATCCAGCAGTGGAAAGACGAAGGCTGATGAAGAAGAAGAAGAAGAAAAAGAAAGGTTCAGAAGTCAGTCGAGCGTACTTGAAAATTGGCGAGAGTGCTTCTCATCCAATGTTCGCGAAGGTTGAAAATATATATTTTGGAAACTGATTTGATATATTTTTAAATGTGAATGGGAATATTTTAAATAAATCTCTTGTGTATTAGATTTTCTCAGTAAAAATAAGTAGTGAAATCTTAAACACATAAGTGCACATTTCATCGACAATGTATTCCTCGGCCGGCGCGTACTAAAATGATCCACAAAATAAATTGTTTTTCCGATATACACTTTTATGAGCAATAAATATGTATAATGTATAAGATGTTGCAACGTTAGTGTAGAAAGATGATTTAAGGTGCAGATCGAGCGGGGCCTCGTAAAACGTCGGCCACCGTTCTGTAACGCCGACTAAATTGTATATCAAAGTGATCAACAATAAACAAAGTAGACTGAGCACATTGTAATACGATACTGAACTTTTGAAACCCGTCGAATAACTAGTTTTTATATCCTAGGTCAGTGATGGCGAACCTAGATGGCACGTTCAACAATTTTTGCTGGCACGTAAACGATTTAAATATTTAATTAAAATGAGTTATATAGACGTACCATTATAACTTGGCGTGCGAGGGAGGGCGTCCCTGTCGCGTAACAAAAGTTGTCGGGGCGTAAATTTATTACACAATACAAATAATGTACAGAATGTCCGGTGACCGGTGTCGTATTAAATACAGAAATTTGGTCGGGCAGCACTAAAGAAACCATGCAGTAATGGCGGCCGTTCTATCTGCCAAACTGTCAGACGGTAATATCGGTCCATTATTCGCTTTTTCAGCTTCGCAAAACTTTAATACTTCATTGGCAATTGTTCTTGCACCATCCCGGACTGTTTAGGATGTTTTGGACATAATAATTCAGTGTATATTGGTAATCAAGATGTCACAGCTCCCAACCAAATACTAAATTGAACTAACAGGGCTAGGCGTTACCGGGTGCGGGCGAGGCGGGTTTTAGTTCCAAATTCGCCGCACGCCAAGTTACATTAGGCAAGCAATAGAAGTCACAGAGACGAAGCTATGCATATGAGAAACGTGTATGGAAGTCTCTTATAACCTGTATAAACTGGCCTAAGTTGTCACTTTACACAATGCAACGTTCACCAATTCCAATACACTTTGATAAATTTTTGAAAGTTGTTTATAATATGTTCCGATTCTCGGAACCTGTACCTCCCGACATCTGTAGTCCTTTCTCATGAAACAGAAAATTTCGCAGCTTTATATTTTTGAAGTGGAGTATCAAAAAATGATTTTTTAAAGTTTATTGTAAGAATTATTTAACATATACACTAGAATACTCCTGAAAAAGAATATTTTCAATTTTTAACTCCTTTATAGACCAGTATATATTTTAATAATATTTTTAGATGTATGGACTAAGAATAATTCATCTTAACTGAATAATAATCCCGCAGTGACAAATCCATTGAATACATTTTTATTAATCAATAAGAGAAGACGTACAGAAAAATCAAATTAACTAAAATATATTTTAACTGCTACCGGATTCGAACCAATGGACCTCCATTCTAACTTACCAAACTGCCGTTGCGAAATTGGATAATGCGCCATCCCCGGATAGAATGGAGGTCCATTGGTTCGAATCCCGGTAGCAGTTAAAATATTTTTTCATTTATTTGATTTTTCTGTATGTCTTTTCTAATTGATTAATAAAAAATTGTTTAATAATTCACAAAACTTTGTTCTGAAATTCGAACAATTATAATGTGTTTTCTTTAGTATAAATCCATTGAATTTTGTTCTCAGACATACATGTAAAAATATTGAATTAAAGATTAATTATTATTAAATACAGAACTCATGAATATCAAGATCCTTTATTTTATATTTAATTTCTTATGTACAAAAATAAATTATTATGCGGGAAAAATTGTATTACATAACATAAACTAAAAAAAAACGGTTTCACAAGCTAGCAAAATGGCGAAATACAAGACGAAGACATTAAATTACACAAAATACAATAAAGTCATTAACACTACACTATAAAGGCTCAAAACAGCCAAATTTAACAAACGACTTTGTATCCTTATTGTCATTATATTATTATATCGAACTGTAATGTGAAATGTTATCCATAGACCTTTCAGGTCTCATATTTTAAATTAAATAAAGTTATCCACAAAAAAGTAATTTTACAGACGCGTATTTGATAAAAAAAAGATAATAATGAAATAGTAGATGAATATATAAATCTAGGACACAATATAAAAATGGACAAAGATAACCAAACAGCAGAATTGCCAAGACGAATAGGAATGAGCTAGGCTGCTTTCGGCAGACTCAAACATATCTTCGAGAACAAAGAGATCCCAATTGCCTAAAAAGAAAAGCCTTTGAATCATGCATACTGCCAGTGGTGACGTATGGAGTGGACACTATGGCCCTTACAAAGAAAAGTGTAGAAAAGCTCAAATGCAGGCAACGATCCACGGAGAGATCCATGCTTGGAGTAAGCCTAAGAGATAGAATTAGAAATGACGAAATTAGGCGCAGAACTAGAGTACTGGATATCATGAATCGTGTAGTGAAGCTAAAATGGCAATGGGCAGAACACGTTGCAAGGCAGCATGCTACAACATGGCCTGCAAGAGTTCTGAAGTGGAGACCTTGGGAGAATAAAAGAGGCATCGGAACACCTCAAAAGAGATGGGCCGACAATATAGTCGCTGTGGGGGGAAAGAAATGGCTATAATTAGCAAACAACAAGGAAGAATGGAAGGGTTTGGAAGAGGCCTATATCCAGCAGTGGAGAGATGAAGGCTGATGAAGAAGAGGAAGTATTTATCCACTTATATTTGTCATTTTTTTCTCTGAAAAGAGAAGAAATATATATTTTTATAATTTTTCAAAAATGCATTTTTGGTAACGTACGCAGGGACCGCACATTCCGCAGCATTCTCGCGATTGATTATTTTAGTTACATCGAGGTCCTGTGTTTTGTTAACCCGAAGGAATCAAAGCTTTCTTAGTGCTCGTTCAACAGCAGTTTTTCACTCCGCACAATAGCCCGGGTCGAGCGGACAATGGGCCCAGCGGCGCTCGGCAGAGGTCCTCGAGCAGGAAGCGGACCCGACATTTTATTTTCCCCCGTACATTAGCGCGCAAAATAAATACCAAATAAAGTAAACCGTACGGAGGCCATAAACATCGCACAACCGCCGCGGAAATAGCCACAAAGTGGAAGCACCCCTCGCCCGCCCCGCTCCTCCCCGCGCTGCGGGTTAACCTTTTGGGGTATGCAGTGTCTTATTATTTGGAAACATGTTTCGACACATCGTCGCTGTATATATAATAAATCCTATGTGACGTTCAGTACCCATATTCTAGAGACAAGTGAATAAAAACTGTTTAAATAATTGCGCAGACTAGATTTATTAAAAATATTTTAAATAATTACTGGGCAGACCTGCCAGATGAACTGTTTTTTTTAGTATATGTCCATTATTTATATGAGAAATTGACGAATTGATTCGTGTATCTCAGAATGTACTAAACGGCACATAAAGAGAAAAAAACAATAATATGTAAACATAATAATGACATAAAGAGATAAAAAATGACTTAAAATATAGATACAAATATATAAAGATAAATATAATCTAAAGTAAAAAGCAAGTAAGTATATAAAAACCAGAAGCATAAGAAAAACAGAAATTTAAAAACAAAAAAAGGAATAATGTAGAGTGAAAAAATATAGCACAAGTATTGAAAGTAATATTATAATAAAAAATATACATACAAATACAAATCAATTATTTAAGTCCAATTCGACAAATATTAGTAATCTTTCAATACACCTTTTAATATACGTTTGAATAATATACAGTTATTGGCAAAGACGTCCAGTTGCTCGTATCTGTTTGCTAGTCTAGGAAGCCTTTGCAGTGGGGAATTAAAGATATAGTTAGTGGCTGCAGTTTCCACGGCAAAACCTGCATGACTTCTAGTTATGCGAGATGGAACACGCAAGCAGATATGTTCTAGTAGTTGAGGATAGTCGATATATTGTTAGATATTCGTGCCGTCACGTTGGCACAGAAATTGATTTTGTTTGAGAAATTGAATATGTGTTTTCTTTTGTGGCAACGCTGAATGTCTGTATCGAAGTTTTCCATCCTACCTTCAAAAAATACCTGTTACATTTTCGTTTTCGAACTGATAAGTCAGACATTCTCGCCTCCTGGCTTGAAAATTGTCGTCTCTCGTCTCGTATTAAGTGTGAATATAGATACAGAACATAGAATATCAATCACCACCTGACAACTGGATTTATCTGTGAATATCGTGTGTTCGATCCAACCGAGTGCTTGGTGAAACGACAGCTGGAAGGTGCGCCAAGAGATAATAAGGTTAGTCGAAACGTTCCTTTTCATCTCTAAAATTACAGTCCACTCTCGTCTTGTCACTCCTCCTTAACCTTTCCTATTTCCCTAGTCTTCTTTCCCTCCATATATCATCCATTTCCCCCGAAGTGCAGACGGCCCCTCGGTCACACACATATATCGATATTTCAATACTGAAAAAGGTATATCTTGTAACAACAGATTGGTAAAACAAGTTGGTTTGGCCGATATGTTGATGGATGGGGAAACAGGAGGTGTGGCTGATTAGGACCGCGATTGGGATGAAAATCTGCCTATCCTCATCATTTCTGTTATTTTTTTCCTTTGAATTCTGTACCTAAGTATCAAAATCTTCCACACTTTGCCGCAAATGCCTATCTATAGGCAATAACCACAAATATTGTTATCACTGCAAATGTATCAGTTTTTTGATCTGTCTACCGCTTTGTTAATATCGCATCGAATTTTAATCTGTCCGCATCACTTTTTGAAAGCTTTTTCCACCGCATCGTAAACAATTTGTGTTCCCACTCATGTACCACCCGCATCTATAATTAAGAGATAAATTGAAAAAGATTCACAGAGGAGAAATAGCGGTCTTCTGTTAATACCGCTTTGTCCTTCCCGCGACCAAAGGTAAGACTTCATTCCTTTGTAGTCTAATTTGCCATTTATTTTGTTTTTTCTCTGTCACGTAATCAAATTGTGCACAATCACAAGTTAAAAAAATTAAACATTCACAATTGAATTTTTGATAAGAAAGTTTTAAAGTATTTTTGGAGGCAATTACTGGATTTTTGACCCCAGATAGATATATAATAGATCTCTATTTATATCGGAATGTAGATATAGAAGTCATTGAGCGGATGATAGATAGTTTACGCCGTAGATGGTAATAGCGTAAGTTTATATTGAATAAAGTGAAGCAAAGTACATAAATACCATATATACAACTTTCCATATTATATGATAGATGTAATGGTCGATCGTGAGTGGAATCGGTGAGCGTTACATTGTGTGAAGTGATCACTTAAGTCAGCCATTACAAGTCTTAAGCTCTGTAAACGGTTAGACTTCTCATAAAATAGCTTCATCTCTGTAAGATATCTATAATAAATCTGGAAAGATTTAATTATTAATAAAATAGGTACACAATAATACCCCAATTTAATAAAAGATAAAGAAAGTACCACATTGTATATTGAGTATCACGGATCGATGAAATTTGGGAAAACATTGTTTACAATGATTGAAGACGATGAAATGATAACAGGGGGCCCCTTCAAATTGAAAACGGACCCTTCAAAAACGTAAAATAAATTTACAAAATAATTGAATAAACAGTACGGAAAGCGTTAAATGTATTTGTTTTAAAGGGTTAACAAGAACAGAGAGTAAAGCTCGGTTTACACGCCACGAAGCAGTTACTTTATACGGACAACAAAAGGTAAGGCGAGCGGAGGGAGGATTTTGATTTCTGAGGTGAAACGTGTTTTACATTAAAATAATACACAATCATTCGATCGGAGACTGCCTCTCGCCGTATCCCTTCCAAATAAGAAAACAAACCGATGGTTTAAAAATGTTCAAAATAAGCCGAGATAAAAGCGAGACGGGGTTTTGTGATCGGCTGGGAAAAACGGTTCCTTAAAATGTTTGCTTCCCAAAGATGAAAATTAAGAATACCAAATATTCAAATTGTCTATGAAAATCGCATTTTATTTTCGGGTATCATTGGATGCTGATCGGGGGGAGGGACATTTCCATAAGACCGGAAAATCTATGAATAAAATTACGCAAAGGGAACCGTTTGAATCCGTGTATACAACGCACAGTACAAATAATGTATTTAAGGGTTGGATCGAGACACGGGATTATGTCTATCTGTTTTAGCGAAATGTCTGAGATGCGAGTAAAAGTACCTACCGTTAAACCATTTTCTTTTTCGTTATTCATGGTTTTTTATTTTTGCCGTTTCAAAAGAATTGGCTTTTATAGTAAATGGCCACAAATCGCTCTTTCCAATAGAAACATCGCTGGTACCGCAACATCGGCGAATAAATTCACTTGCTGCGTTCTTTGTATAAAGTTAGCTTACCGTGCGGCTTCGTGTGTATTAACCTTAACATATAGATATGTGTTGTCGTAGACTTTTTTGTAGAACTTTTTGAGTTCTATAACTTCTCTATAGAAAGTATTTAAATATCTCTTACCGTTAAGGCAGCGTTCGTAAAAAACGCATCGCTCGACCATTTTTTGTCGACTTTAGTTATAAAATAGGTCACCACGTAAGGCACTTTTATTTTAACGGGATAATATATAGCCTATGTCCACCCTGAAAGTCCATTCCAAATATTGGTGAAAAAAATTTGATGAGTTCCACTAATCCAAGCTTACAGCTTCCGTTAATCCAAGAGGATGTTGGATTCATGTGTATTCTTAATGAGTCTAATTATGGAAGAGATGTGAGGATCTTACATAAATATAAGTATTATGATTATTTATACGTGACTCCTGAAGTTCGAAATCCAAACTTTTGTACCGCGCCCAAATGAAATTAAGAGGCTTTATGTAGGCTAGACAAAACACGCGGCTAGAGAGAGATGCAAGAAGGATGGAATTTAATGATTCAGTGTATCGATGTACGAGTGTAACATAATATCGTACTTCACTGAATAATCCTCTTCGTATGCAGGCACAGGATTTTACTCTTTACTCTCAAATATTTGTGTAATAAAAGATATATACTCGGACTTATGCATCTAGACGTAATAACTGCTTAATTTTTTCTTATATTTATATATATTTTTTGAATATATATTAAATGTTATTATTGTTTTATATTATTCATTTATTTATATGGTCGCAAGGTTTTTAAATGGAAGAAATGCAAAACATAAGAAATGCAAAAAAATAGTGCAATAAACATTGTAGATTAAATAAGTTAAAATAAAATGTATGTTAAAAATTAAGATTAAGGTATTAATTAATTAATACAGGGCAAAAGAAAATCATAATCGTACATAATACTAAACTTTAGATAAAAATACTGATACGCACACAAAAAACAATGCACATTGCCACTAAGTACCTAAGGCAATAAATTTTACAATAAATTAAAATATAAAGAGATTTCAATTGTTTTAAAAGATTTTAAAATACCAAATTCTACATAAATTTCTTTGACAGTTCTTTAAATATATATTTTTAATTTAAGCGCAAGTACATATTTAAAAGTATTTTAAATCGTAATTCAAAAGCATTTTCTCAGGATGGAAGGCAAGAAAGTGAATTGGGTAGGAGGATAGGAGCCGCAAGCCAGGTAGCACGATCCCTGTATTATCCCGAACTTCGAAAAGTGGAGCTCAGCCAGCGAGAAAAGTTGACAGTATACAAATCAGTTTTCAGGCCAACCCTAGTGTAGGTACGGCCACGAGCACTGGATCTTGACCGAAAGAACCTGATCAAGGCTACAAGCCGCCGAGATGGGATTTCTACGAGGAAGAACGAATAGAAGGGACAGAATCAGAAATACTCAAATAAGAGAATGTCTCGAAGTAGAACCGAGAGAAATTGAGAAATCACAGTTACGGTGGCTGGGACATATCTTACGGATGTCAGCTCCCAAACCGGATATTCCAGGCAAGACCAGAAACCATGGGGCTGTCCTAGGAGGAGTTGGCGGAAACAGTTGGAGAACTGCTGCAAAGCGAGGTTGCAACTAAATTGGGCTGACGTGGAGAGCGAAGCCCGAGACAGGAAAAGTTGGAAGCTTTTATGCGATGTAGGGATCCCGACCCAATAGGCGGGCCTCCTAGCGCAGTGGGTATGACACTGGCTTCCCATACCGAGGGTTCCGAGTTCGATTCCCGGTGAGGTCACAATTTTAATCTATGTGATTTACTCAAGCCTGGGTATTTTGTGATGTATTTCGCTTCTGTAATTGGGCTTCCTGGCCTGTTGCAGCGTTAAAAAAAGGGGTAGAAGAAAGGAAGAAGGAAAAAGAAGAATACGAAAGTTTCGTACGAAACACGCCCTATTCTCGTATATTTCTCATTCAAATACTGAGGTTAATCATGATAGAAATAAAATGAATTAATATATAAAATGGTACTTTATTTAGAGAAGCAAATGAAATTGTCTGGATTTATCATCTTCTGTACAACATGGGGTATTCCCCAAAGACAATGCGGCGGATTACGGTATTATGTATTATGTTACGTCGCAGGATACATCCCTCCGTGCGGAGATCTGGACCCGCGATCAACTGTGCTCATGAATAATTCACGAGATCGGCCCCGTCTGGGCGAAGTTGGGATGCTGCGATCGGCGCTCGCAGCTGTGCGCCAGGTATGGGGTTGTGCATGACGCCGCGCTGATATGTGCTGGCCGTCACCGACAACTTATTGTTAACGAGGATATTAATGAGTCCATTTGCTTGTCTATGATGCACATTACAATGTGCATGCACGAATGGCCGAATTGTTGCGAGTACCGTAGACCGCATACTAAACTGAAAGATGGGATGTTTCCCACAGGTTTACGAATTTATTTATGTCGAAGGAAGAAACAAAGAAAATGAAAATGATTTTTTTTTTGTATTTTTGATGTTTATAATGTTAACTTTGTGGTTGAGCATAATTATAAATTTTAATTAATTAAACAATTTTGTATTAACCACTTAAGCGAATAATACAAAGTTGTTTCATTAATTAAAATTAATAAAAAGTTATTTATTAAAGAGTTAAGGTTGTTATTATGGTTGTTAGACATATTTAACTATAAATGGTTACGGATATTTTATACGAACCGTATGTTTTTTCGAGAAACGATTCTCGACGTTTCGTTGAAGATGACCTGTACCCGCCCTTTACCTCCGTGGATACAGGTTGTCCTCCTGATGAATACGAATTCAACGAAACGTCGAGAATCATTTCTCGGAAAAACATACGGTTGTATAAAATACCGTAACCATTTAGAGTTGAAAAGTTATTTATTTATGTGAAAGAAGGAGAAAGAAAATGTCGCGAGGAAGACCGCAAAAATATTTTTTCACATAATTTATATTGAAGTATTGCATAAATTATAATACAAATGATTTATAATATATAATTTACAGATGCATTGAAATATATCAATATTTTAAGAAAACAGACGTACAGGTCTCGATTATTTTAATTTATATAAGATCTGTCGAAATCAATTTTATTTACCTATCTCTATTATCCCTTACAAACATCCACGTTCTCACTAACTCTGTATTGCGCTCACCCATAGTGGGAGTGTGTCGAGCTTCTATATCAACTTGTTCTCCGACATAAATATATATTTTTTGTCTTGATATAAACTAAGAACCCACCCGAATAATATTCTGCAATGCAAGATGTAAATGAAGTCATCTTAATTAATTAATTAATTGATTAATTATTTAATTAATTTTATTTGTTTACGCCCATTAGGTATAGGTTTTTACATAAGGAATATAACATAAAATTCAAAAAGCACATACATTAAACAATATCTGTTATAAGCAGCAAAATATAAAAAAGTATTAGATATAGCACCAAAACATGAGTATAAAAATTAAAAATATAAAGTACAGAGCAGCAATGTGTACAGGCTTTTACATAAAAAAATATAACATAAAATATTGTTTAATAAATTTGTTAGGTAATATTGCCACATTTTAAATAATTTATTTATTTAATATTCACGGAAGACCAACAGCACAACAAAGAAGCACAGAAAATATTAATATAATATAGATGGCCAATTACAGGTCTCCACTTTTAGAAATATGCTAATAATGATAAATATGTTGTGAAACAAACTTAGGCATGTTAAGAATAATACAACAAGAAAGAATAAATTTAAACAAAAGACAAAGAGACTTAGTTATTAGCAGAAAAACTTAGGCATGTAAAGAAGAATACAACAAGAGAGAATAAAAAATTTAAACAAAAGAAAAAGAGACTTAATTGCTAAGCAGAAAAAATTAGACATGTTAGAAATAATACAAGAAAGAATAAAAAATTTAAACAAGAGAAAAAGAGACTTAATTAGTAAGCAGGAAAGAATTCTGCACAAAATTATGTTTTAATTTATTATTATTCGCTCATCCTACACTTATTTTAATATATTTTATTTTCTATTGTTACTACTCTCATTTGTTATCTTTTATTTACTTTTGTTATTATTAAATATATTTCAAAATTATTTCATTGTGAAATATGCTAGGATATAACTTAATGTTCAATATTGTTTGTTTATTCTCTAATATATGTCACTAACTTGTATCTGTTATATTTCCAAACAAATAAATAAATTGCATTTCATTAGGTACATGTATTCTATAGATAATTTTAAAGCCATCTGGAATGTGTTTGTGGGTTTAATGTATTCATTATTAAAAATAAAATAAAATAATTTTAAAAGTTGAAGAAAGGAAAATATACCAATCTTGAACCTACGCGTGCGTTTCGTAGGTACTACATAAAGGAAAAAATAACATATTTGGGAGTTCCTAGAGATAACTAAATAGGATCCGTCTAAGTCTGCGGTTTCGTGAGAGGACAACTCAATTTGGGAATTACAGAAATAAGAAGGCTTTATTTGGGAGGATTTATTATCCGACACGAAATATCCCCGGGAAAAGATAAACCTTAAATGGACGAAAAGTAATTTAATGTGTCAACAATAGATGTCTCGAACTCGCCGTGGTGCGGCCGGTGCCACCTGGCGGCCTGAGAATAATGAATATTAAATTAATATTTGGCTCATTTATTATTATCCACGATTTGTTCCTTAGTAAAAGCATGTACCTATTGAAGTAGTAATCAAGTAAGAGCGTGGGTGTCGCGCTGGGAAATGCTTCGTGGGTGATTTTCTGTATACTGTGGACCCGGACTTGAACTCCGTTTCTGTGTGTTTATTATTTTGTCCTTCCCATTAGGGAGAGTTCCAGTTTATTCTTTGACCCCTTACTGTTCCGTTTCCCACTAAACTCCTTTCATTCTTATACCCATGATGTACTGCTTTTCTTATATGTTTTCTTTCTTGATGTTAATTTTTTATTTTCGATTATTTCTGTTACCTTTCATTACTATGTTTCTTTGATGAACTAAATTACTCTAATTTTAAGATTATTTTATCATCTCCATTACTATGTTTCTTCTGATTTTGTATTATTTTGTTTACTTTTCATTTAATACAGAGTTTCTTACTGTGGGAGAGGAACAGTGAATAGACTTTTGCAGACCTCTCCTTGACGGGTCGCCCTTTACACGATGCGGCGCGGAGATGGCCTTTAGAGTAAAAAAATGTCAACCTGGCGATGTATGAGTAGGGCCGATTTGGGAGCTTTCACTCACAAAATGGTCCTGGGAAAGCGGTGAGTCTCCATTCACTGAAGTAGTAATGAGTAGGAGTTACTTGTATTACATAAGTAAATAAAACCAATAAAAATATTAAGTACCTGTACGTACAAGTACAAAAAATAAGATTTACATATGTAATTGTGTTCCAATTATGACAAGTTATAGCTATGTTTTATTCAATACTAGCTGTTCATACCCGTCGTTGCACGGATTAAGGATTAAATTGAAAATAAATTTGCATCGAAAATATATCAGGAGGAGGGGAAGGGATAAAAGAATAGGGGGAAATGTCGCTTATGTTACCCGCCAAGTACTAAAGAAAAAGTTTCCTAATTTTGAGTCCGATCGGTAAAACGGTACAGATTTGTAGATCGAAAATATATCAGGTGGAGAGGAAGGGGTAAAATAATAGGAGGGAAATGGCGCCTATGTTACCCGCCGGGTCCTAAAGCATAAGTATGCAAAATTTGAATCGAATCAAACAAACGGTGTAGATTTGTATAGGAACAGATAGACAGAGAGACAGATACAGAGACAGACAGACAGACAGAGATTGAGTTTTATAGGTATAGGTTTGTCTAGTTCAGTTTTTCAGAACTAAAATTTTTCCTATCTCAACATGGATCACTGCAGCAAGACGCGCATAATCCAGCGTAAATTATATTTAAACAAAAATTAGTAAGACGGATTACGTAATAATAATAATAATAATAATAATTGGATAATTTATATAGCGCCGTTTTCGCGAGTACCCTCCTCAAGGGCTTAGGTACCACCTAAGCCGAGGCTACTGCTAAAATTATTCAGTAAATAACACAAAGGATTACAACATTTACGATTTGCTAGTGACTAGCTGAAGGCAGCGCGTATGAGAAAGTGGTACTTAGTGATCGTCCGTAGTCTTGCTACGGCGTAGCCGAGCGTAGCTTCGACCGATTTGTATTTATCACGAATTATTCCTCAAAAAAAATGTGCGTTTCATGCACATCGTTTCAAATTCACAATTTTCTGCTTAAATATCATTCTTATCTGATAATGAAGGTGAAATAGGATTTAAAGAGATCTTAAAACATTGTTTTATTAGTGATATGGGAAAGAAGAATACGCTTCTATTGAACGTTCAAACTTACCGTAATATGAATCAGGTTTTAAGCCTACTATATTAAGCTGCTAATAGAGTTTAAGAAATACACGTTGAAGTGAAATCAAATAGTAAATTCTGATTATAATAATTTCGCTGTCTGTACGTTCGTCCGTCCGTCCATCCGTAGTAACTTTGTGTAACGTCCGTAACTTTTTTATAGTAATGTTTTTCTATATGAATAAATACATATTTATGCCTTAGGAACCGACATGTAAAAGTTCCGTCATTTTTGACGGGTTACAACTAGTATAAACTAAAAATAAATACGTATTGTGACCTTGGAACAATAAGGCGTCGTCTGATATTTTAGTATAAAATATTTTACTATAATTTATTTTCTCTTTAAAATTTTTCATGTCTAAAATAAGTCAATTTTCTTATTACGTTTGAAAAAAATAATTAGTAACACTTGTGGGATTTATTAGAACAACAACCGCTGATTTAAATACAAATGAAATATATGAGTTGAGAATATTATATTACGTCCCCGAAATCGGGAGAAGGCTTAGTTAATCACTCTAAATTATACAACGCCGAGTTTTATAAAATTACTAGCTGTAACCCGTCAAAATGACGGTACTTTTACATGTCGGCTCCTAAGGAATAAGAATTTATTTATTTTATTTTAAAAAATTCAAAATTTTGTTTTTGAATTTTTTTTATATAGAAGTTACGGATGTTACACGAAGTTAATGGGACAGACCGACGGACGGATGGACGGACGGACAGACAGACATCGAAATTATTATAGTTGGGATACCTCAAGGGCGACGAACCAAATTCCACCAACAAAATCGAAAATGATAAATATAAATATATTCAATCTTGACACTGACGATTAACATGTCAGCTTGAACAAAATGTACGATGATAACTTGTTAATCCCAGTCAATGTCCATGGATATTACATATATGCCAAAGTTCAGGCCACATCGCTCGGACAGCTGCGCTCAGACAGCTGCGCAATGTTGGTAGACCGATAGATCGTTCCAACAATATTAATGAGTTGTTTAAAAAACAATTTCAGCGCAGCATTACATTTCTGACAGCGAATAACAAAGGACGGATAAATGTGGAAAATGCTTCGCGAGATGTTCCAATAGTAGATAGAAAATGTCTGATGACGATGATGATGATAAATATGAATAAATAAGTGCGTATCAACTATCCTAATTTCGATTGTACGTCTGTCCGTCCACCCGTAACTTACTTGAAATACAGCAACACTGATGATAACCAACGAACATTCACCAAAAATGTCGTCATTAAAGAGTTGCTGCTGTAAATATACTTTAGGTTTTAAGTCGATTCAAATAATTTGTAAGTTAATCTGAAGCTAGTTTTATGTTTAAGCGAATAAAGTCAATTAAAAAAAACATATTATATGGTTTTCTATTCAAAATTTTCAGCTTCAAAATCCTGTAAATATTATGTTCCGTGATTTTTCACTGATTTACGGTTATTTTGATGCTTTTTTCAATGTTTATTTTCTTTTTTATTACAAATATACATATATTTATATGCCAAACTGCACAACAGTTTTAAGGCGTGTCAAAAAAGAACCATGCTCAATATTAAGCGAATACATATTGTTATTATTGTCAAGCACGTAGATTTTATAATGTTTAAAATCCGGAAAGAGAATCCATCGATACAAACGATACTTCCTCTAACAGGTATATATTTGTCATTTTGTAATGGGAAAAAAGGATTACCTTTTAGCTGACATTAGAAATTAATTTATTTTGTTCAAATCCTTTCTTCCTACTTAATGGAACGATAAGTTTATCCCTTCTGTTAAATATATTTGTTGGCTGAAGAGACGACAAATTAACAAGGATTTCTTACTCCTTGTCTTGAAAAAGGATATAATCCTTTTATGTAGGTACCTATGTAGAGCGTCCGTCGGATAAGAATGCCAAAACTAACACATAAACAAATAATTTGTGTAATGTGCATGTAAGTATGTAAGTGTTTTAGTAGAAATCGCATCGTTGATTAGTTAGTCATTTCGTGATGGACTAGCAATAAACATTTTAATTTTAGTACATATCCAACTTCGAGGCGGGCGCACGCTTGTTTGTTGAAGAAAAATACGGTGACCATATCTGAAGCCACCGTGAAGTACCACGTCGGCTAATATGTTTACATTAAAGTGTTTTCAAGGAATTCGCTGTCGATAAGCTGTTCATCGTAAGTCGACATGACGTATTGCGGGTTCCGCCACAGACTTACCCAGACTTTAATGCGGTAGAAAAAAATTGGTCACAAATGGGCACTTAAGGTCTACAAATGTCGACATGACGATGAGTTTCGTCGAGAAATTGGTCAAAGAAAAGGTGTCGTCAAGCTTTAGCGTTGAGTGGAGTAATATCTGCAGTCATGTATGCAAAATAGAATGCCAATATTGGCATGCATTTGACGATTTCACCGATAAAACTGATTTAATTTTTATTGTGTTTGACGACGAAAATGAAGGCACACCTGAATGTGATGCACGGTTATAATTTTTTAGATTCGTTTAAATATTTTTGTTATTTTCCTAACTAATATTTTTTTCATTTTTAATACATTTTTTTACTCCCTTTCGTAGCGTCTGCTTGTCTGCCAAAAAACTTGAGATTTTTCCCGTTATCCAATCGAGCTGAAACTTTGCAGGCAGACGGCAACGATAAAAATGATCTAACAAATTTTCGTTTAAAAATTTAATTATAGTATATTCGAAATTTTAACGATTTTTTCAAATTGTAAACCATACAAATGAGAAAGGAGCCCGACGCATGGAGAAGGCGCGAAACCTGTTTCTACTAGTCTGTCTCGAGCCATGGGTCCGATCAGACGGTTTCGCCGACGCCGTGCCCCCCTATATCAATTATTACGTTATCAATATTCTATAAGTTTTTAGGATAATAATATACATGTAATAGATTTTCCACATGAACTTAATGCAAGATGAATATGTTGAGAATATCAAATTGGAAACAATACAAATGAGAAAGGGAGTATAATAAAAACTTAGGGTTAGTTTTTTTAGTATAATAATTTTTTAAGTGTTCTTTTGCTCTGAATCTAAATTTTTGAACATGATTTAAAAAATATAATTATGCGGTAATGTTAAAAGTAAAATATATAAATATTTTTGCATTTTTACACCATGGTCACCCTATGAGCATCTTTATCTGAATGGTGTGGCGAGGAGAGGGCGGCTGATACCATCGGGCATTGGTCTTGGCGAGGTCCATTGCCAGGAATAACTAAACGAGGATAAGCTATCTCATACTCAACTATAAAACAACCTAATATGTCACTGTGCGCTTAGAATTGTAGAATGCGACCACTATAAATTGGCGTGCGAGGGGGGGCGTCCCTGTCGCGTAACATAAGTTGCCAGGGTGTAAATTTATTACACAATACATAATGTACAGAGTGTTCGGTGACCGGTGCCGTAGCCTTTAACAGAAATTTGGTCGGGCAGCACTAAAGAACCAAGCCTTAATGGCGGCCTTTCTATCTGTCAAACTGTCAGACGGTAATATCGGTCCATTATTTGCTTTTTCAGCTTCGCAAAACTTTATACTTCATTGGCAATTGTTCTTGCACCACCCCGGACTGTTTAGGATGTTTTGGACATAATAATTCAGTATATATTGGTAATCAAGATGTCACAGCTCCCGAGCAAATACAAAATTGTACTGAATGACAGGGCGAGGGGTTACCGCCGGGTGCGGGCGGGGCGGGTTTTAGTTCCAAAGTCGCCGCACGCCAAGTTATTGTGGTCAAGCAATATCTCCCCGTACGCGTCCCAGCCAGTCACATTAGCTATCGAATAATATTTTATCCAATTAAATATAAATTTTTGATTTAAATATGAATTATTTTACTATATGAATTCATAGAATACATATAATAAACCCTCGATAAACTGAAATAATTCAGGTATCTATTAGAGCAGCGGTTCCGAATCTGTGGTACGCGTACCACCGGTGGTACACGAATGGGTAGTTGGTGGTACGCGAAAAATAGTCAGTAATGGCAGACATATTAAGTAAAAAAAAAATCAGTCATAAAAATATAAGGTTAACTAACTATTGTATTTTTCCTATAATTCATAATTTTGATTAATAGTATACAGTACAGTTGTTAATATGTAGTCAATGATCGAAAATCCAACATATTTTTGGAGTGGAGTAGAAAATTTCGGTATTAAAAATATTTTTAAATACAATTTCATTAAAATTATTATATTTAGAGCGAAAATTTTGCCTGCGGTGCTGCTGTGTATTTATAAAAATGAAAATGTAAATTATCTCATTTTCAACGGAAGAATTTTTACATTTATCGTGTTTAATTAATTTTATATACATATATTTTCTATTAATATCGGTAATTTCTGGAAAAAAAATGCCTGCCGCGCATTTCATTTTTTGTATACAAATAATTTAATTTTATTCTGTCATTTTTTTAATAAAAATAAGTTGTTAAAAAAATACTCCTTTAAATGTCCTGAATTTAAATTTCGACAATAAGTGAGCTCGGCACCTTTTATTTAAAAAAACATCGTGATATGTAAAGTTCAAATGTCTCATTTTTACCAGAAAAAATAAAACTTTTGGTATTTTTTTTAAACTTAAATAAATTGAGTTCTGGGAAATATAGTCACCCTATAAAATTTATAACGCAAATAGAATAACAAATTTCTCGGAAAACAATCATTTTTACGAAGTAGTATAATTAAGCGTGATGTACTACCAAGTGGTACGCGAGCCAAAAAAGGTTGGGAAAAGCTGTATGAGAGCCATAAGTCCGTTATATTGTAATAAAGTAATTTATTAAATAAAAAAAAATCAATTAAATATTTTGTTTTAAGCCGCTTATATATTATAACTAGTTTCGGTTGGTCTCAACTCAACTTTCATCAGGACAATATAGTATAGACTAATTTACATAGGTAGGAAAATTAGGGAAGGACAGAATGTCAACTAGTTGGGGGAGGAAGAGGGACGGGTTAAATGAAGAGAGAGGGAACAATTTTAAAATCGGACTATTAGATAAATTTATTTGTTTATTTATTATTGATAGCTTTATTAATTTCTAATGCTTCCAGATTGTTAAGGCGCAAACCTATTCCGTTTTAGTGTAGAATTTGTGACTGTATTATTATCAAATGTGTGATCAAAATTAATTTGATGTTCGGAAAATTCAGAAAACCCTTTATTTTAAAGCATTTAATGTGTTCTTTTATTCTAATAATTACGTTTTTAGATGTTTTACCAATATAGAAAGTCGGAAAAACATTGCAGCTGAGTTTATAGATGCCTACCAGAATGGTTAAATATATTTTATTTGTCTTTACTGTTACTTAATAATTTGTCTAAATTGTTACTGGTGTAAAATGCTGGCTTTATAGCTTTAGGAAGACGTGCTTAATTAACAGTAGTCGCATATGTGCGTAACATTTGACATCTCACAATTAAAAATATCAATTGAGCAGCAACAGAAATTAACATCAAAATTTAAAAAAGCTAATACCTTTACATTTATTAATTAGTAAAGAAGTAGTAAAGAAAATGTAGGTACCGTATATCTAGACACGAATTTTGTTTAGAAATGTGTTTGGTCAATTACGTAATTTTATTTATTTTCATAGATGGCGGTAGTGTGCCGCCATACATATTGTATGAAAACTTTGAATAAATATTTAAAAATATATCAATAACATAAAATTTCAGAATGTAAATCATTAAGGGTAATTATTGTTTACATTAATGTAAAAAATAATGAAGTATTTATTGGATAGTTTCGAAGATATAAACCAAAATATATCAAAGTTACAACATCCACACGCATGGCACCAGCCACGTAACATATACAAAATCAAGCGTTGAATGTTGGAAGTGTGCGTCTTCGCTGTGATGTCATTTGCTGGACATTGATTTGTTTATAAACGATAATTTATTTTTCATCCATCCATCCACATTGGTCAAATGCAATTGCGCGCGCTTCCCCGGCGTCTTATTTCCTGTTACGCATTTCCGTCCATTTTCACCAAATCACTGCCACAGATTGCATGAAAGCGAAAGGAAAGATGTTACATATCAAAAATTATTTATAAAAAGAATTCTACGCCATTGGGGTGTTAGGTTATTATTATAATTATTGATAGCTCGAGAAACGTTTTAAAAAAAAATATTTGTCGAAATTTGACGAAGTTTTTTGGAAAGAATTCTATCAATTAAACTGGGGTTAAAACTAAATATTTAATTTTCTTTTTAAATTTTATTATAATATCAAGCCACAAAGTGTTTCTTGTTTTGAAAATTAAAAAAAAAAATAGTTGGATGACTAGATGTAGGCCTCCCGCAAGGATCCCCTTTCTGCCACTCTCCGCCATTCGATGTCGTCGCTCCGTGGAGCTTGATGATGGTCAACTCCATCATCAGCGCCATCCTTCAGCCAGTGCGAGGCTTCCTTTCCAGGACCTTCCTTCGTCCTGGGTCCGCCGTCCGTCGTCTCTTTGACAAATCTGCTCATTGGGTATACGATCTCTCAGAGATATTCCGCGCGTAGCTCTTTCCATGGAAAACTTTTAATTACTATTTGACGTTGACGGTGGGATGTTGTGTGTGTAAGGTTAGTGTAAGTCATGGCAGCACGCGCTGGATTAGTCTCCGGAGATTGCTTGTAATGGCTTCGGGGATATGTCCTAGTTTTCCGAAAACTGAATACGTCTCTTGATTTCGCCCCCTTGATTCTGCTTATTTAGTTGTGTTATCTGACCTAAGTATACAAACAAACTTTATACTGTTGTCTGATATCCACATTGGTTCTCTATTCATTTGTTCGTTTGCCATAACAAGTTTTGATACCTCATTGAGATCTTGAAGCGTGTAGATATGATTGTGTAACTTAAATTAAGCGTAGGTACGATTGTGTAATTTAAATTTAACACCATAGAGGAGTTTTATTATTATATTATTGCTTATATACTTACCGTTTTGAGACTACGAGTACAGTTGTAGATACGTTTGTAATATTTCTGTATGTGGGCGTAATTTATTACATTTCTATTATTTTTTATTCATTAAGTAGGTAATACAATAATTTATATTTCCTAATATAAACAGAATTAAATTTAGACAATATTTTTTTCAAATCATGACATATATTCTACTCATTCTATAACTTGCTCTAATGTCATAAATTGATTCCACTGTGCATGATTGAAATTTGCGATCTTGTTTTCTTTCTAAAAGGTGATCTTATTTTATATTTTCTTCTTGTATAGTAGTCATATGTTCATGTTGACCTACCACAACAGACCAAACAACTGACTACTGACAAATTCAAAACAGATGTTACAAAAATGCTAAAACTCGGCCAACTATAAAAAATGACTGTATATAAATTATATTATTATTATATTCCTATATTGAATCATGTAAAAGTGTTACCCATAAACCTTTTAGGTTTCTATTATATTTTAAATAATAATAAAAAAAATGTTTTCTAGTAACGATGGTTGAACGAAGAATTACAAAATACCATTTGCCAATTATCGACGCAATCAGATACACATCTAAAATAACGGTTAGCGTGTCACCGGTTAAAATATCATCAGTAATAGCGACTAATCAAATCTCAAATCGCGCACGTCCCCCTCTACCCGCCCCTTCTCCGGCCATTTGTATTATTGAACCATTTAGCCGCACAACTGCCACGGCTGAGTTAAATCGGCAAACTTCGCGTGTCACGCCGGCCACGAGCGAGATAGCTCGCCGTTCCAGAACTTGCAAAGACGTGAGCAAACACAAACAAAATGGCTGGTTCACTCTCTTTCTCACACGCTTAAGGGTACGCGCGCACTACGGGTTTTTCGCCGCGCGGCAAAAAAACCTGCGACATTTTGACGTGCGGCGAAAACGGCATAATGCCGCTGATCAGTTTGAAAATGGATTTAGTAGAAATAGCTTGTATTTCCACTCTCATACTTAGAGCTCGCAAAAAAAAGAAGCGGTTCTGGGTACATCCTTTAATTCGTGATCATTTGAACAACGGGCAGTTTTTTAAAATATTTGGTGAACTTATAAACGTACCACTATAACTTGGCGTTGCGAGGGAGGGCGTCGCTGTCGCGTAACAGAAGTTGTCAGGGTGTAAATTTGTTTCACAATACATAATGCACAGAATGTCCGGCGACTGGTGTCGTAGCCTTTAACAGAAATTTGGTCGGGCAGCACTAAAGAAACCATGCAAAAATGGCGGCCGTTCTATCTGTCAAACTGTCGGTAATATCGGTTCATTACTCGATTTCAGCTTCGCAAAACTTTAATACTTCATTGGCAATTGTTCTTGCACCATCCCGGACTGTTTAGGATGTTTTGGACATAATAATTCAGTGTATATTGGAAATCAGGATGACACAGCTCGCGTTCAAAGACGAGAATGAACTGAATGACAGGGCGAGGGGTTACCGCCGGGTGCGGGCGGGGCGGGTTTTAGTTCAAAATTCGCCGCACGCCAAGTTACGTTGGGCAAGCAATAATGATTACCTTCTATCACATATAAAAATACTCCATTCAGAAATGTTTAATGTTTCTATCACTATATTTTTTTGAAGTAATATCATACAATGGTGGTCTTCTCTCAACTTCCGTAATTAGCATTTCAATATTAAAATCTTCATCCAGATCAGCAGAATTATTGCTTGTAGCCATTGTTCTTTCACATAAAATATTATATGATAACAGCGAATCAGCGCGTAGTGAGCGCGGTCAAGACTTTAAAAAGATGCGTTTTTTTGCCGCTGACCGCCGCGCCGCAAGCGAGTTGTAACATGTTGCAGATTTTTCGCCGCTGCGTTATTTTGCCGCTAAGTGCGCGCAATACGATTCAAAACCCTTTGTTACAACACTGCGGTGCGACATTATTATTTTATTATTGTTGATTTGTTCTGCGTACTGCCAGGGTTTTCAAGAATACCCGCGTACTGAGAACTCTTTACAACTCCTTGGTGCGGAGTAGACTCGAGAGTGGCTCGATGATCTGGGGGCCACATGAGGGCAAGTACTCTCTTATGGTGGAGAAAGTCCAAAAGAAGTTTCTGAGATATCTATACATGAGAGAGTACGGGCATTAATTATCCTTGGCTTTACCCAACCGAGTTTCTCCAGGGTACAATAGTCTAGAGACTAGAAGGAATGTGTATTTGATTACACATTTTTATCGATTGTTGCGCGGTATGATCGATAATCCTGAAATTATGCAGAGCATTGCTTTGTATGTTCCTGATAATTACATTAGACATCGTCAGCATAGATTGTTTCACATTCCAATATACAGGACCAACCTGCCGATGGTTATGCCTGTTGGAAGAGCCACAGCTATGCTGAACAAAATCGCTTTGGATATTGATATATTCCATGTGTCTGAGGGGGTTTTCCGAAGCGGGATTCTCCTACACCTTTGACCAGATTCTATGTTATTTTTAATTTATTAAATATTTTTGTTTTGATATGTACTTCCTGATATGTATGCCTTAAACATTTTGTTTGTAATGTACATATTAGGTCCTTACATATGAAATTTGCGTTTTGCCGTACTGGCAAATTTGATCTCAAATATCTTCTCTTTGGTTAGGAATTCCAAATCCAAATTTATACAGCTATTTACTCATGTATTTGTGTTTTGAAAATTATAATTCATTTGTTTTTTCCTCAATTGTTTTTTTCTTTGCGTCACTCAGTTTACAAAATGAAAAACTTGAAATATCGCGTTATTTACGAGTACGAGTTCCACCGTGGCACCAGTGCTGCAGAAATGGCTCGAAGGATTAATGATGTGTATGGCGACGGTGCCGCAAAAGAAAACACAGTGCGTTTTTGGTTCCAACGTTTTCGTTCTGGAAATTTCGACCTGCAGAACAAGCCCCGTGGACGGCCTGAGACCAAAGTTGATAATGAAGAATTGAAGGCTATTATGGAAGCGGATCCATTGCAAACCACATACGAGTTAGCTGCAGGCTGCAGTGTTAGTGATAAAACTGTTTTAATCCACTTGAAGCAAATTGGTAAGGTAAAAAACTTGAAAGGTGGGTACCTCACGAATTGAGTGAAGCAAATCAACAAACGCGCGTTGACTGCTGCGTTGCATTACTCAACCGGCACAATAATGAGGGGATTTTAAATCGAATCATTACCTGTGAAGAAAAGTGGATCCTGTACGATAATCGGAAGCGCTCATCGCAATGGCTGAACCCTGCCGAACCAGCCGAACCATGCCCCAAGCGAAAATTGACTCCAAAAAAGTTACTTGTGAGCGTTTGGTGGACTAGTGCTGGTGTCGTTCACTACAGCTTTCTTAAATCTGGCCAGACGATTACGCAGATGTCTATTGTCAGCAACTGCAAACCATGATGGAAAAGCTAGCTGCTAAACAACCGAGGCTGGTTAATCGCTCTAGGCCACTGCTGCTTCATGATAACGCTAGACCACACACTGCACAACAGACGGCTACCAAATTAGAGGAGCTTCAATTGGAATGTCTAAGACATCCACCGTACTCTCCGGACCTTGCCCCAACAGATTACCATTTTTTTCGAAATTTGGATAACTTCTTGCAAAGGAAAAAATTCAACTCCGATGGGGCAGTCCAAACCGCCTTCAAAGATTTTATTGATTCCCGTCCGAATGGTTTTTTTAGTAAAGGGATCGATGAACTACCTATGAGATGGCAAAAGTGCATAGATAGCAATGGTACAATACTTTGATTAAATAAAGATTATGATTGGTTCCTTACATTGAATTGACGTTTAGTATGGGAGGAACATAAAAAGCCGTTTTTTTTTTATTTGTTCTGCAGGTCGAAATTTCCAGAACGAAAACGTTGGAACCAAAAACGCACTGTGTTTTCTTTTGCGGCACCGTCGCCATACACATCATTAATCCTTCGAGCCGTTTCTGCAGCACTGGTGCCACGGTGGAACTCGTACTCGTAAATAACGCGATATTTCAAGTTTTTCATTTTGTAAACTGAGTGACGCAAAGAAAAAAACAATTGAGGAAAAAACATATGAATTATAATTTTCAAAACACAAATACATGAGTAAATAGCTGTATAAATTTGGATTTGGAATTCCTAACCAAAGAGAAGATATTTGAGATCAAATTTGCCAGTACGGCAAAACGCCAATTTCATATGTAAGGACCTAATAATAAAAAAAAATCGGCTTTATGTTCCTCCCATACTAAACGCCAATTTCATATGTAAGGACCTAATATTATCAAATAAATTGAATTAAATTGAAATTATGCCGCAGCGTTTTTTCGCCGCGCGGCGAAAAACTCGTAGTGCGCGCGTACCCTAAGTGGTTAGCGTTATGTTTCCCGGGTAATCTCGGAGTAAGGCATTTATTACAAGTTAATAAGCGCTTCTCTTGAAGGTAAGTACCGAGATAAAACTTGACGACGATATCGGTCGCCGGAGTGTAAAATGTCGGTCGACGAGTCTATATTAAATCTCGACTCGTTTTTGAATTAAAATTCTTCGGCAGCTGTGAAATCGCGGAGGCGACGCGCTTGACGATCGCCATTTTCCACGATGGACCATCAGCTTGTAAATGATCAATTAAGGCTGCGGCGCGGCTTAATGGTCGCGCGGCACTAAAAGGTATTTCCCCGTTACCGCAATACTGATACATCGTTGTTTGGTGCTAAAAGGATTAAAAACCTTTATTGCCGCAATATCGCACGAGCAATGAGCGCAGTACCTACATAGCGTTGCACACAGAGCGAGAGCGCACACTAGGGTTGTCACATTTTTTTGAACAAATAAAGTACATTGGTATTAAAGATAGAAAAAATAGTATTTGGGGGTTTTTGGTTGAGGATGGTGTATGATGCACTTTGGAGAAGCTGCTTTTAGGGCCACCACCCGTCCTGTGACGGGTAATCTCCAAAGTCGTAGAATGCTTGATGATTTTATTCTCTGGATAAAACAGTTGCAAGTTATACATAAGTACGATTACAAAGACAATGATAGATACTCGATGGACGAGAGCCTCCGGCCTACGCCGGGGGTCGATTGGAGACTGACATGCCCGTATAGGGCGTTAGCTGCTTTTAATATATTTTGCGAACAAAGAACTTTCTTGAAGTCTAGTTGTATGTGTGTGGGTCGGTTCGTCCACTTCTTCAATGTATAAGTGAGTTCCGCTGAATGTGTCGCCGGGTTGATTGTCCAGCATTCTCGTGCACTTTGTCTGGTGACCAGTACATCGTGTCAAAATAAAGTATCATTTATATTACTTTATTATTTCGGTTTAAAATACATATTTCACTACTTTTAGCAACCTCTAACAAATAATTATGACTGCTATGTAGCTGCACGGAACCATTTCAGTCAATATTTTATCAGATTCAGAGATGCTTTGTTTCTTTCGTCTCGCCATTTGTTATTAATCACAGAAAAAACTCTCTATAAAACCGATTAATCGTATTATTACTGCGCTCAATCCGCCTTACACAAAACAAACAAGAAGTTTTTACAATGACGTTGACTATGTTGACATTTGAGGTTAGTTTGCATTCAAACACAGGGTATATCGTCAATTATCGAACCTATTCGGCGAACAATCGATAACGCCATCGACCCCAGTAACTCACTCGTTTCGTTTAACGCAAAAATGTTTACGATCAACCTTTTTTTGTATGTTGTACGTAAAATGTATCCCAGAGAAATCAAATCCTGCGAAATAAAGTATTTTCGCGTACATTATTGTTCTCATAAAGTATAGAGTATAATTACCCGAAATAACATACAACACTTTATAATAAAAAGTAGGGGTGGCAACCCCGCGCACACCGCACCTGCTGTGTGCTGAGGACTCGATAGTAAACCAATAATCATTTTTTAATACGCGAACCTGTTGACCAATATGGAGTTTTGCGCTGGGATTGCTTTGTAATTTAAAAAAAAATCTATAAATATTATTTATTTTTGAAAATCTAATGTTCAAGCCTCATCTCCGGCCGTTTAATTTGTTTTTTTTTAGTCGTGAATTACGGGTTGAAGTTACGGGGACAGATAGACAGACAGACAGACAGATGGACGGACAGACAGACGGTCCAAAACCAAATTATTATGTTTGGTAAGTGCTTCAAAAATCGATTTTAAAAAATATGCAATCTGTCCTTTTCAAAATACCGTACATTGAAAGGGACACAATGGGACGTTCATAAAAAGTAGTCCTTTGAATATGAAGTACGATTTATTAACCGAACTAAAACAGTATAAGTAGACATGTATATGTTTCGTTGTAAGTATTCCACCTTCTGTAGATGTAAGCTGGCCGACATGTTCCCTTCCCTTTTCGCCAATTATTTTAGGCGGCCTGGTGACAGTGGAGCATCCAGGCTCAGGTTCCAAATTTTCTGCGGATCATATTTATATACAAAGTCAAAATATGAAGTGGTGGTCCCGGACGTGAAATGACTAAAAAAGCATTATATGGTCACGGGGCATTGCTTTAAGAGACAAATAAAAACATTGAAAATTAATTTAGTTTAATTTATTACCAAAGGAAAGTTACTGGACACGAGTAAAATTGTAGAACCCTTTTCAAGTTCATAGTCATTGGATGTCTGTAGACTATATCAAACACTTATTATTGTGCTGATCCTTAATTAACGCAGTTCTTATTGCTTTGATTCGTTCTAGTAAACTCCCTCCAACGTTCGTTCGTAGAAGGACTTCTCGCCACGGTATTCTTTTATTTATTCACTGCTGGTATCACTGGTCTGGTCTGGTAACACTGTTATCGCTCGATTATATCGCGTGTTGTAATATCACCGTCACCAATCACTGAGCACACGGGTTCTAATGCTCAGATGTCGCACTTATTACAATCACGAATGAATTGAATTGATCCGCGTTGGGTGACGCCCTTTATTGATAAATTCCTCCGATAGATTTATTATAGAAATTACAAGAGGCTTGTGGAGAATTCTAGACGATTCCAAAGTAGTATTTTTAGTGTGTTATTAGCATATTAGCATCTTCGAGAGATTTAAAATATATATTGAGACGATTTTTGGTTTAAATAGTAGAATCTGCTCCGCCGACCATATCAGGGAAATTGGAGTATTAAAGCTTGGATTTTTTAAAACTGATAACCTGCAACTAAGGCATGAGACATAAAAATTCTAACTTGGCTCTTGGATTGAGGCTGGAAAGTCATAATTTTGAATTTGTACAAAATTTAATAATGTAGGAAAAATGTAAATAATTCATGAATAAAAATAGGGCGACATGATGACTTAAAATTAATTATGACGACTTAAAATTAAACTTTGCATCAGTGAATTGATAAACTAAATGTTAAGTATTTATACAAAACGAAAAAACTCAGTTCAATAGTACAAACAATCAAAAAGAAAGACAGAAATAATATTAATGAGCGTTTGAAGATGGATCTTGTCTTCAGTACTGGAATTTAGTATTGGAAAGAACCTGTCGTGTTCAAACCCTGACATATTCTCCTTCTTTCAGGGCCTCTACTTCCGGTAATCTTTTCCTGCTTTATGAGGTGCGCACTTCTCTGGATGTCTCATCATATGGCAGAGATATTTATTTATTTATATAAGCATAAACGTGAGTACAGAGTTATAATATATACTTCTTATAGCTTTTTTGTTTAATGTAAAATAAATATTCACAGTCTCCTTAACTAGACCGAGGTCTGCGAAGTCAAGTTAATTTGTTATGTCCAATCTGATACTTTTCATTAATTTATACCTTGTTAATAAAATAATATAATGCAGTGTTAGACTGAAAAAAGAAATCCTTTAAAAAATTAATAAAAACTACTTAAGCAAAAGAGAGTAGTGAAAATGTGTATCTTGTTTCCATTTAGTAATTTGGGTTTATAGAAATATTAATAGAAAAATATTTAAAAAACTGTCTTTCTAGATATTTTTCTTTGATATTTTTTAACACCTTTATACGTCCTTTTGGAAAATAAAATAAACCTGTCAGTTTGGAAACTAGAGTAAAGTAAGAGCATCTCCACAGCATCTTCTTACCACATTAACGCGGTGGCAAGCCTGCTTTGGTTACCAAAGTAGTTTCCAGCAGTTTTCCGTGCTGAAGATGCCTCTACTTCGACCTGAGAGGTTGCTAAACTGTGGAACCAAGTGTATTGGGTTGCTGCTTTTCGGGATATTTATACAGCCGCGGGTGGACAGGGTGGTCACTGACCTAAGACACCACACGCACAGCTGTCACTTCTCCGCGCACGAGAAATGTCAGAAACACGCTCGTTTCCAAAATTTGTTCTGTCTCGTGAGGCCAATTTTTTTCCGCTCACCCCATTTTTTACACTATGTGCACTTTATACATCTGTGTATTCTTTCATCACCGGTCAATTTATTAACATTATCAACATTCTGTGTAATCTGTTTCCGTATATTCGTGTAACGTCCTTAATTTCGTTCGAATTCACGGGTAAAAAACGACCGGAGATGGGGCTTGAACCCCGGCCCACCAAACCCGAACCGGCCGATTAACGCATGTGGCTACGGCTGCCTCTACGTAGATCTCCAAAAAGATGCTATAAATATATACTAGGGCTTAACAAAGACGCGAACCATGTCACGTTCCGCCCGGCACAATCGCTAATTAATACATTTTTTAACTGCCGGCAAAGGAAATATTTAAAAAAATGTTCACATATTTTGACGAAAGTCGTTATTAGTATTGCTATAAATAAGTAAATACTCATTATTTAGGAACTGGCATGAAAAAGTACCGTCATTTTTGACGGGTTACAGCTAGTAAAATATAAGAAAGAATGGCGGGTTCTAAAGATACATTTAATCTTTTTTCTAAAAATATATTTTTATCTTTACATTCTTATGTTTTAAATTTTGTATTTCATATTTTTGTCTGTACACACGAAAATATATATGACGAAAATATAAATGAAAAATTAATTATCACAGTTCGTAAAAGTACCGATATTTAACTCAAAAATGATTTATTGTTAATGTGAAAATATTCTTAATTAATGTAAATATATGAAATATCGTTCTAGAGTAATATTTTTATAAATTTGCTCCAACCTCATTTAACTATAATACATTTTAACATTAAAATATGTTGGTATGTGTCAACATAAATAAACTTTGGGAAATTTTTTGTTTGGGGGATTAATCTGTAAGGGAGCAGTTGCTCGGGAGATCAATTGATGGGGATTAACTGTCGGGGGTCAATTATAGAGGGATCAATCGTCAAGGAACCTATAACATTTGGGTCACAATTCAAACTAATGGTGTACGTTATACTTTTCTATATATATATGTTGCGCATACATCCCAGGGGGACTCAAAATCAATGTTTGGTAGAAAATTTCCATCATTTTGAAAATTTTAATGTTTATATATTATCATTATATTTTAAAAAATAATCGAATTTTGTGAACTGAAATGTATTGATTTGTATGCCGCAACAGATTAAAAATTATTTCAAAACATCAAAAATCGTGATGCGATTGCAAAATTCGCCAAGAATCGTAAAATTCGTGAAAAAGCAGTTAATTTTGTGAAAAACGTCAAAATTTTTGCATATTTCAAGAAATCATTTGGAAAACGCAATATTTATTATTTATTTATTTACTTATTAATCAACGCCCTAGTGGGATTTTACAGTACAAGAAAATTAAAAAGATTTTTATATAGCTAACATAAAACACATTTTACAGTAAATAATTAAAAAATAATAATATAAATAAAACATATTTAAGATAAATGAACGATATGAAATGTAACAATGTAAAACAATTTAAAACAATATAAAATAAACTAACAATAGAAATGATCAATGCATATTAACGATGATTAGTACACAAGCAAACTAATAATTAGAAACCTTTAACAAATTAGTAATAAAGTAAAATAAAGATAGTTGAATCAATATACCAGATAAATTAGATAAGAAGATAAAATAAACCAAAAAATAAATATAAAATGTAAAAATCAAAACATTTTTAAAGAGGAAATGAACAATAATTAGGACACTTTAAAATAAGTAAATATATATAATTCATGAGGAACAAAACATACGTTAAAATTTAGTCCATTAAACTGTAATTAATTCTATTGGTATATTCTAAATCTAAGTATTTATTTAATTATGTATGCTCCTACAACGAAAAATGTCTATGAATTCCGAAAATTTGTTTCCAAGGCGATGCATGCGTATTAATGGTAAATTTAATGCATAGTTATTCCTGTGGTTCCCTACAAAGAACACTTCGTGATGTCTCGTTTGTCTCGGTATATTATACGAGACCATCTGCATCAGTTCAGGGCAGTCCATTATGCTAATACAAAGACTGCCACATTTCTATTACTGAAGTATCCGAAATTGACATATCTGTTGTTCGCACTTGCGAAAAAAATCGAAATATTTATTCAATTTCGTCAAATTTAAAAAAAAAATCGAATTATGTGAACTAAAATGTATTGATTTATGGCGCAAGGGGCTAAAAATTATTTCGAATTACGAATTACAGTGTTTGTCGAATTATCTGGGTTAATTTACTATGAAATTAGCATTTTGGAACATTCGGCTAATTTCGAATTATCGGGGTTTAATTGGTACAATTTACTATTTTTTATATCTTGTATGTTAATTTAAGATCAGTTTTAACTTTTCAAAAAATAAATAAGTAAATAAATTGTGTGATTTGTATTCGTCGTCTTCTCGTAATTAAACGCAGCACACAAAGTTGGAAGGTGAGAGGCGCAGGGCTCTCATTGCAGAGGCGATCCCGTACCTACCCTCCTGTCTCCCCCGCTCGCGGCACACCCACCCCTAACGACTGCAACCTAGGACCGTCTCAAGTAGTCCGTTGACGTAACTCTCACGTAATAATACCCTCTACGTAATCGGTTCCAACATTCATCCAGAGGAAATCTAAGTGTTATTAATGGTACCATCAAAGCACAAATATAAAGCACAAAATATAAATATTTTTTTTTTTTTTCTAATAATTAAGTCTCTTTTTCTCTTGTTCATTCTTTTTGCATTATTTTCAACATGTCTATTTTTTTCTGCTACTAATTAAGTCTCTTTTTCTTTTGTTTATATTTTTTATTCTTTCTTTTTATATAATTCTTAACATGCCTAAGTTTTAAGAAAAATTTTGAGTGCAGAATTTTTTTTCCTACTTAATAATTAAGTTTCTTTTTCTCTTGTTCATTCTTTTTGAATTATTTTCTAACATGCCTATGTTTTTCTGGTAATTATTAAGTTTCTTTTTCTTTTGTTTAAATTTTTTATTCTTTCTTGTTATATAATTTTTAACATGCCTTAGTTTAATTCATAAATATTTATCATTACTATCATATTTCTAAATGTGGAGACCTGTAATTGGCCATCTATATTATATTAATGTTTTCTATGCTTCTTTGTTGTGCTGTTGGTCTTCCATGATTATTAAATAAATAAATAAATTCATCGATTGGCAGCTACTTCGTGGTGTAACATTTTGATCCAAATATATTCCTTTTCCAAGTTCGTATAACACGCGCACGATTGTTTAGGGTTATTATTGCTTCATTACTAGTTTCGGAAAGAACATCGACAGGTGTAAATGATAACTAAGAGTAAATACACACGGTGGGTGGATACGGGGGAAAGGATTAATTTTGGTATTTCTTGGAAATGTTTATTTATTTGTGTGTGAAAAAATTAGTAGAAGCAAAGAGACGTTTTTAAAACTATAAGTTATTACAAAAATACACAATAAGGTAATCAAAATAACGTATTTTAAAATAACTCAACAAAATTTAAAAACACACGAATAATAAATATGCAAAGAAAATTAATTGAATAAAACACTACGTAAGTATATGACGCAAAAACAAGGAAAAGTCAACAATCCAATGAGCAAGTAAATATATTATACAGTAAAACATTGGCAGATGTTACAACAAAAACTATCACTGTCTCAGAATCAACTGCATTTTTCTCTTCACAGCGGTGAAGCTGTCATGGAATATATCCAAAAACCCACTAATCAACATTACACTAACTAGCTTTGATGAAATTTATTTATTTTATTTATTTATTGTTTATTTACATTTGTTAATACAAGTTTCTAATAACTACCACTCTAGGTTAAAACCCGTTCTGTGGCAGTTATTCTCGTATGATATTTATGTAATATTAACAAATGACAATTAAAGAAAATATAAACGAAGTAATGAAAATAGATCAATAATAATAAATTAAATCACAGGAATATCTAAATCTAAAAGAAAATAAAAAGAAAAGAAAATATACATACAAAATGAAGATAAGAATTTAAAGTAAATCATACATTATTATCATACTTCATTAGGAATACCTAAATCCAAGAGAAAAGAAAAAGAAAAGAAAATACACATACAAAATTAAGATAAGAATTTAAGTAGTTACAAAAATAAATATCATATTATGTATACTTTAAATTATATAAATCAGTTTTTGCCAATTCAGAGGTCAAGGGCGGATCACTTCTTCAGCATACCTTGTACCTGATATTTTTATAAACTTAGAAATATGATGTTTAAAAGGTTTGTGTAGAGTTATTTTTTTAGTTTCATTAGGTAACTTGTTAAGAACAAGCGGGGCAGTGAAATTAAATTGTTTTTGCCCAAAAGACGTTTTCCTTTTAGGTACCTCGAAATTAATTGTATTTGCCAGCTTTGTTAAAATTTACCTTGTCCTTGTGGAATTTTATAAGTATGGTTTTAAGGTATAATTGTCTCGGGTCAACAACGTTAAATATTCCAAACAAATCATCTGAAGGAAACATTCTCGAATTCTTGGTGATTATACGCATGACGCATTTTTGTGATTTTGTCAGCGGATCCATGACTGATCTGACACACCTTCCCCATCCAATTATGCAATAGGATAATAGGGATTGAGTGATGGAACAATATATAGTCCTGAGGGATACAATATCTACCACATTTCTCAGACTTCTATATATGTATCCCATTTTCCTAACCTCATTAGAGAGATTTTGTGTGTGTCCCTGCCATCTGAATTAAACTGCCAACATAAATTAAAACAATATAACGCTATTAATTATGTTTCGCGTTAAGAGACAAAATTTAAAATCTAATATAAAAAAAAATTACCGATACATAATTTTTTTTTCTATGGGGCACCATTTCACATGTTTTCATGTCAAAAAACTTACACAGTTTTTTTTTCAGATTTTTCACATCAGACAGGATATCAAGACAGGACTTCAAGGGTTTGTTACCCGCTGTGAAAGTGGAACAATTTGTTTTAAACAATTTTTACAAAAATTCAGTTAAACTTTAGAATAAAAAAATGAAATAATTACATGAAATCTTAAATTAAAATTAATAATAATTATTTAAGATGACGTCAACGTAAAATTTTTTTAGTCAGAAATTTTCGTCAACAATCTTTATCCGCTATGAGTAAATATTACTTCTGCTCTTCATCGGTGGATTGAAGACGATTGCCCGATGACTCTTCTACGAGCATTGCTCTTTTCTCTATTATATCATTTACAACTTTCTTAGAATGTCCAAAGTCTTAGCTTTATTGTAGTCATCCTCATCCTTCCATGTCCTTGCATCTTTCGTCAAAAAATCAGGCGATTGATAAATTGATCCGATTTCTACAAAAAATACACATTAATTCCCTGCCACTATCAAACCAGAGTTTACTATAAACAAACAAAAATATGTAGGTACCTATATTTGATAAAACCGGGATACTTGCGACGATTGCGATAAAAATATATTGAGAAATTTAAACACACGAATAAAACAACGTCGCCACTGCCTTAAAAATAACAACTTCTCAGAATTCTCATATTATTATTGAAAAAAAAAAATCTTTCAACAGCCACAAACTTAAACTTCTCCAATAGGTACCATATAATAATATGAAAATAGTAGAAAATCAGAAAAACCTATATATAAATAATATAACTTTCACAATCTTCAGTAACATTCCTCCCGAATCTTTTAGTATAACAATAATAACAAAGTTAGTGTATGCGTGTTATACAAAGCCACCAAATACATATTCAAAAAAAAGGTTCGAATAAAAAAAATATACGTATTTATCTCTCCAGAGAATTTTTTTTAAAAACAATAAAATAAAGAAAATAATAATAAAACAACTGTGGTTATTATTATTTTATGGTTTGGTCATTATTATTTTATGGTTCATGGTTTCATAAGATTTGATTTTCTTACGATTTTTTAATTTTTATTAACAATTTGCATTCAACTATTAAATCGTGTATCTTGTAGTACGTTTTTGTTTGTTTTCTATTGGTTTTATAGTTACAAAGAGAAAAAACCAGGTGATACATTTTTGATTTGATGTACGTTTTGAATATATACATACATAGGTACGTAGGTAAATATTTTCTTTTATTCGAAAATATAGAATAATTATATCATGCTCGTCTAGTGGTCTGTGGTTCGAGCCCCGATCCAGGACTTCTGCAAGTTAGTCCTGTTTTCATACCACAAGCGTCAAGCTTATTTTGAAAATAATAAGAATATTAATTCGACACGCATTCTTAGATTTAGAATACATCCTTGTCACTTGAAAGTAATGTATATAAAAATTAAAAACATATATTTGTAGTGCACAGTATTACACTAAATAACATTTGAAGAAGCGATATAAAGAGAAAGAAATAGTCCACACGTGAAAGGGTATTTCGTCAGGCTTGCGGATCAAAATTTGAAGCGCCAAAGCCTATTTTCCGGGCTGGTAGTCAAACAACTACATTGTATAGCTAAGTGATTTTAATTATATTTACATACTCCGCAACCCTCGGCGGCGACGGAAACCAAATACCTCAAAGAAAATCTAAAACAAACATTCCGCCCTCTAATCGCTAATCCCGGACTTAAGTATATTCCTCCCTTATTATACACGCGCCGGGGCAGGGCGCCCCCGGCCTATCTGCGGATTAGGGATAAATCTGACAACTATTTTCTGCGCCTGTTCGGAGTTTTCTTCTCTCCCCGAAATAATGTTTAAGCAAAACAGAATTGCGGACTTCGGGAGTATAATACGGATCGAAAGTATAACAAGGATTGAAAATTGTTTCGTTCCGTAAATAAATATTTATTTATTTATTTAATAATCATGGAAGACCAGCACAACAGAGAAGCATAGAAGACATTGATACAATATAGATGGCCAATTACAGGTCTCCACATTTAAAAATATGTTAGTATTGATAAATATATTATGAATTACAGAATTCTTAACTTAGACATGTTAAGAATTCTACAACAAAGAAAGAAAACAAAATTTAAACAAAAGAAAAAGGGACTTAATTATTGAGTAGAAAAAATTCTGCACTCAAAATTTTTCTTAATCTTGTTTGGCTGTATTCGAACAGATCAATATCCAATAATCTTATCAGTTTATTAAATGCATCGCATACCCTCAAGAACGCATATAAACGCATATACATTAGAACAGGAGCAGAAATTTTAAAAATACACAAAATACTAAACGCAATGAAATGAAACATCCGTTGAATAATTGATTTATTTAGAGTTAATTTAGGTTTATTAATTTAGCTTCTTCCATTACTGCAAAATGACTTTGTGGTATCATCAAACATGATAATTTCGTTGTCTGTTTTTCTGTCCCCGTAACTTCGTGTAACGTCCATAATTTCGTTCGAATTTAGGGCTTGGACCCCGGGCCACCAAACCCGAATCGGCCGTTTCACGCATGTCGCTATGGCCGCCTCTCCGTGGCGTGCCAAAAAGATGCTATAAATATATACTAGGGCTTAGCAAAGACGCGAATCAATTTTCCGTATTTTTGATGGGTTGCAGCTAATATAAATTTATTAATTATTAATAATATATTTATTATTATTAATTTACAATTATTTTTAATAAAAATTATTAATAATAAATTTATAAATTAACAAGAAAACACTTTGTATTAACCAATAATTAGTAGTTAAAACAAAGTGTTTTTTTGTTAATTATTAATTTAGATTTCCGAATCTTCCGGTCAAAGTTTTCTGGGATATTTTTCCGTCTATGCGCGATTTTTTTACTATTTTGGATGGCTTTGCAAGATCCATCATCAGCACCAAAAAAAAGCGACAGAATCCCAGAAAACTCTAACCAAACTAGGTTCTTAATAAACAAAAAGCAGTAATTAAGATAAATTATAGAAGTCTCGCAGAGACGAAGCTATTAATATGAGGAACGTGTATGGAAGACTTTTATACCTTGACCCAGGGCTTACAACCTGTATGAGCTGGCTTAAGCTTAAGTGATCACTCTATACAATGCAACGTTCACCAATTCCATCGTAAGAACGTCCAGACATTCGAAATTATATATATACTATATATATATATATATATATATATAGATATATATATATATATTATATATATGTCCCAAATATGATTATAATATGAAGTAAAAAAATAAAATGTGACCCTTTTATTTTTTACTTCATATTATACTCAAATTAACCTTTCATTAGACGTGAGTTGCGAAAAGAATATTTTCTCATTTAGACACAAAATTATGAGTATGCAAAGATTCAAATTCCCAATATCAATTTAATTTCTATTTCATTCAGGAAAGGAAGGAAGGCGACTGAAAAACTAGAAAAACAGAAATATGCTCAGCGGATGGACCTGCTCAGGAAATCCGTATTTCATTTAGCTTTGTAAAATGATAGTCTCAACCATTTATACAGACGACTCGTTTAAACACACGGCCAGGGCTTCCGTCACTGTCCGGCGGCCCGGCCGGCCATCAGTCTCCGACGCCTCTGTGCGGCGCGCAGGTCCGAATCGTACTTTACCTAACTAAACCACCATTTAGTAGAACAACACTGGTCGAAAATGATTTCGTTCTAAATCTCCAGGATCAATGGTTATCACACTTCTTAATGAGATTTAGAATCGCATCATTATCGGTTTATTAACACTGGGTTTACGGGCATTATTTATATACCTATCTCTACGGCACCCGTCAAATTGACGGATGCACATAAGAACTTCGTTTTTTCGTATTAAATGATTTTTTAAACTGTTTTATTCAAATGAAGTCCTCAATTGTTCAATTGAAATGGTTTAATTCTTTTTTAGAATACGACGCGCTTCTATTTCTGTGCAGTCTTTGATATGTTCTAACATGCGCGTATCAATTATTAGTTCGAAGGCAGTTCGCACATGACCCGACATCACATTTCTTTTGGAATATCCAGTAGGTCCTGCGACATCTTTGAATATTGTGTGAATGGGTAGTCTACCGCTGGACCCACTTGCTTCAAAGCCCATCCATTGTGTTCCATCGACAGCAAGGAGTTCTGTTGTATTGCTTTTGGAGGTGGATGACTTTTTCTCGGAGTCGGAGCTTGAGGAAATGCGCATTCTTTTTTTACCAAGACCTGGAATGTTTTCTTCTTCTGATGACTCTTCTGTCATTTCATTGTAGAAGGATTCGGAAGTCTCGTTTTCATGTTCACTTTCACTTTTAAATGCTCGTTCTTCAGAGCTAGTACCGGAATGTACTTCATCGATGTTAGAAATTTCTATCAATAATTCCAAATACTTTCTTGATTTACTCATGGTTGCTAAAAATGGGTGAAGATAAAATAAATATTATTGCAAAAGTAATTAGTACTTATTAGAAAACTACAATTAGTAATTATTAGAAAATTACAAATTAAAAATTCTTACAATGAATAGATTTTTTCTTTGCAAATGTTTATACGCATTGCTAAAATTTTAAAACTTGATAATATACGTCTTCATACACAGACTACAATTCTAAAACTGAAAAATATATGGTCAACTTTGCCAGAAATCAACCCTTGAGGAGACCATTTTGTGTTGCCCCATAAATCATAATGCTCCAAATGCATTACGCAGCGCATATGTTCTTGTAATTTGTGTTTGAAACAAAAACATCGATGACTTTCTTTCTTCATCGCTTCACACAAATTGTAGAAATATGATTATGTTGTATCAAAAGTAATAATTTCTCAAATGGGACGAATTCAAAAGGGATATTCTTTAAACTATCAAATCCGTCAATTTGACGGGTGTCCGTAGAGATAGGTATAAAGCATATAAAGGTATAAGGATTTTCTAAAGTAAGAGGTTTCCGAATAAAAAAAAACTGTAAATATATTTGTACTGATCCATTGTAAAAAGTCATTTAAAAAAAGCAGAAAATAATACCGCCTGTTTACAAAGCAAATCGCTAATCCGTCAATTTGACGGGTGCCGTAAACCTAGTGTTAAAGAAATAAGTTAACGCCGGCCGCACACTGGATGCGTTTTCGTACGAAATTGAGTAGTACGTATACGTACGAATACGCAACTACATTCCTGACCTTCGAAGTAGCATTGAACATCGCACACTGTACACGATTTAGTAGTGCGTGTACGTATGTATAGATGCGACGTCCGACACGATCCGGATTTGTTCGGAAATTTTTGCGATTTCGTACGATGGATATTGTAAAATTTGTCAATTTGACACATGACCACAAATGTTTGTGGGACCAAAGTGATTTAACTGCGTGACCATCAGCGCAGATCATGGCGGAGAATTTCTAAAGAACTAAAAAATACCTGTAAGTTTAAAGTAAGTAAAATAATTTGGCTTAACGAAGGTGAGGTATAATTATGTACTTAGAACAAAAAAACTTTTAAATATTTTTCCGATGTTATGAGCTCTCGTTGCACTTCGATTCTCCCCAGCATTTGTGAATCTATTAGATATATAGTCATGAAATTTTTCATTATTTAAGTCTGCCATAATAGAGTTTTCCAGAAGATACAGATTATTCAATTGGCACAAACGTTATTGGAGAAATGCAAAAAGTAACTGATCGTGACCAACGCAAGACACAATCAATGTGCGCGCTCCATACGTACGAAAATAATCGTACGAATACGCACCTAATAATTCGTATCCAAAGTGCGGCCGGCCTTACGATAGGAAGAGTAAAGTTAGTACTAAACGAAGGTCGGTGGTGGTACGGCGTGCTGCTTGTCGGTACCTCGCCGGTCGCATCGGGCTTCTGATTGGCGGATCACTCGAGTGCGATTAGTTTATTTGCACGCTCGAGGGACTAGCGTCCGGGCAGGTCTGGATGCTCCACACATCTTATGAAATAAAATCGAAAAGAATGTGCCTTGACACGAAATGGTGTCACCTTTGTAGTGTACGTCATATAAATACTAGAGGTACTATAGACCTTTTATTAGAGGTATTATCTACTATAGTAGGCACGTGTAGTGAGAATATTGAAACATGACTTTTACATATTCATATATTTTTGAAAAAAAATTTTAATATTTATTTGGCAGAATATTGTGAATACTTAACATGATATAATAAACTGTAGATACGTTATAAGCGTGAAATCTTGGCAACTCAAAAGTAAGGTAATTGCCTTACTTGCATTCGTTATCGTACGGACCTTCTTTGTGATCGGGCGCGATGCTACGCCGAAAAAAAAGTCTCGGGGAAAAAGGAACAGAGTTTCGTACACTATTATAAGAATGTGTATGTTATTTTAGTCCCCGTGACTTCAAATTACCTGATTTTTCTGTCTACACGCAGAGCGTTTGTGTGCCGTGATTTGTTGTCTCTTTCAATGCGATATTTGCTACATATGAAAGCCGGCTAGTATGAAAATAACGTGTCTATATTATAATACGTGGTGTAATAATAAAATGCGGTTATTATAATTACATACAGGTACATTGAGATTTGTTCAAGTGCGAGAATCGTTCATTAGCGGGAATTCAAAAATTGACGAGATGTTGGAGTTGGTTGGCAGATGAGAGGAAAAACAGAAACGACGATCGCAGCATGAATTTACACCACAAATAAGACGAAAATCCTACCTTTGAGATGACTGGATTCTGGTCAGTTGCAAGGATGCCTTCTCTCTTCAATGATCTCTTCCAGCTGCAGACACAAACTCCACTCGAATCGCCAATTAATTAAAGATATACCGAAAGGACACAATCCATTAACAACAGATGCGGTAATTATAATATGCGGTTTCTTCACGCGTAGATAACAATAAGTTTCTTTACTCGAAAACAATTTAGAAGTGATGGCGGGGCGGTAAAAATAATTAATTATATGCGGTCGAATCCATAAGGACGACAGATGTCGCTAAGAGTATTAACATGGGGAGGTAGGCGGAGTGGAAACATTAGAAATAAAAAAGGATTATGAGGACAAGGATTGGTGGACCTCCATCTTACCGAAATCCAATCCAGCCACATCAATCGTCTCCATTTTTCCAGATCTAAAACTGGCCAAACCAAAGATAAGAACATTACGAGATATATGTTTTATTTCGATTTTTTCTGAAATTTATGGTTGAGTAAAAGTCATGCTTCAATGCTTCCACTGCACACCCCTGTATTAAACCTCTGTACCAAAAATACCAATTTTAATGTGCACATATTGTAAAAGAAAGCAGAAAAATTTAGAATTTGTCGGCGAGTGGTATCCAAGTATCGAAAGAATTTAACAAATACTGCCCCCAAGAGGTGGCGGACGTCGGACCCTGCCAGGTTGACGGCCGGGAACAAACACCACACCGTTTCTACTAATTAATGTAGAAGTGAATTTAAAAACTTGGTTAATTTCTAGTAGGGTGGTTTTTCTGCCGCCCCGACCGACCGCTTCTCTCTCGAGCTCTTGTAGACAATTAGTGCGATGACAAATTATCCATCTCTCAGAGAGATAATTTGTTTCGCTATAAGCTCTGTCCTTTGAGGCAACAACTTTTGATCAACTAAATAATAATAATATTAATAGAATCACGGTTGGATGAATTAGAAATTTTTCAAATAAGAAAAAGTGTTAATAGTAAATTGAATATTATAAATAACCAAGTCCATTTTACAAATAGTTATCTTTTAATTTTTTTTCATGTTAAGTAGGTACTTCGTTACTATAATTTTCCATATACAGGGTTATTTGTAAAACATTAATAACCTCGCAGAGCTATATTCCTGCCTTGATTAAGAGTTGAAAATGTTCAAGCTATTATGACCTAATGTCAATAGTTTAGGAGATATGCGACATCAAAGTTTGCATTTTTTTTTTCAATATTTCTGACTTATTTTTTGTAAAACGTTGGACTATCATTACAGTAACTTATATCGAATATGAAAAATTCATTCTCTTTAATACAAGTCAATTTAAAAAATAAAAACCTTCGAATTCCAATTGGAAAACATTCCAATTAGAATTTTTTCAGGATTTTTATCATTTTATTTAACTTGTATTGAAACGAATGAATTTTTCGTAATCGATATGAGTTACTGTAATGATAGTCCAACATTTTACAAAAAATAAGTCATAAATATTGCAAAAAAAATGTAACTTTGATGTCGCATATCTCCTTAACTATTGATATTAGGTCATAATAGCTTGAACATTTTCGACTTATAATTAAAGCAGGAATATAGCCCTGTCAGGTTATTAATGTTTTACAAATAACCCTGTATATGATATATATTTTTCTATATTTTGATTGTCTGTACATCGATTTTTGAATTTAATTTGCTAGTATGCAATTGTATCCTAACGAAAAGGCCATGGGCTTTGAAACATGTTGATATTTTTCAACACAAAAGTGGTGAAAACCAAGTTCATTTTTATTAATTATATAAATAAAATCGTATTCCATTACCAAAATAAAAAAATCCTAAGATTATTCTGATATGAGCAATTAAATTCTCCGCTGTTTCGTTATGAAACGCATCCGTTTAAAATTTGTCCTTTTTTTATATAAATCTACAAAATAAAAATACTCGCTCAACCGCGTTATTCAAACCACATCAAGATTAGAAGATCGAAACCTGCTACGAAATACCGAAACAGTTTAAGGGCTTGTTCAGACACAGCGAGAACCACGCAGTTTCAGTATCGCGTGGGATCCGCGCGGGTCTTATTTATGTAGGTATGTATGTAATCGTTCAGACGTAACCCGCCACTCAACGGCTAGAAAATTGAATCGCGCGGCGCCCGCGCGATTTTATTACTATGGAGCCTTTCCTCAGTGTTCAGTTGCGTTGCGGTTGTCACGTCACAATAGGAGCACGCGTGAGCTCATTATGGATCGCTTTGACACTGATCTTTTTATTGATGAAGTGGAGAAAAACCTGCAATATGGGATCTTCGGTGTGAGGATTACTCAAATAAAATTGTCAAGAACCAAGCTTGGCGGGAGTTGGTGGAGATATTTGTAAATGGTGAAGACACGTTGGAAAAAAAGAGTATTTTAGGTAAGTAGGTATTTCACCAAAATTGAACTGACAGAATGATATTTTTGTGTCTTGCCATGGAACACGGCCGTTGTTCACAATGTAATGAGCGAATTTATCTCTGATATTCAAAGATGGAGAACGGCACCGGAGCTGTCACACTGACGTTTCGCTATTCGCGTACACAAATTCAATTCAATTCAATTCAATTTTTATTTATTCCATAATATGTATATTACAAACTTTAAATTCAAGGCATACATATTATGAAGTTATGTCAAAAATATACATATACACACATGCATACACACACACATATATACAATCGCTTGTTAAACAATTAAACATCGAAAGCATTACAAAAATCGAAACACTTAAAATCATTCACAAACTAGCAATTGGCGAAATACAAGAAGACATAAAATTAGACAAAATACACGAAAAACACCAACACAACACTAGAATGGCTCAAAACTATCACATAAGACACGCCAAAACAAAAACAGGACAATCCCGACTAATTTGCAACGGACTAAAACTGTACAATGACCTGCCACAACAGACCAAACAACTGACCACGGACAAATTCAAAACAGATGTGACAAAAATATTAAAACTCGGCCAAATATAAAAAAATTCCTTTTTATCTAAATTATATTATTATATTTTCTTATATTGAATCATGTAAAAACGTTACCCATAAACCTCTTAGGTTTCCATTACTTTTTAAATAAAAAATAATTAAAAAAACCGCGGCTGTCTGAACATACGACACAAATCTGCGGTTTTAAAACGCGCGATTTGTAATCGCACGATTACCGTGTGTCTGAACAAGCCCTTATTTCATTTGTTATTCCGCGCGCGGGACGAAGCCAGTTTCCGTTTCTTTCGGAGGAAGTTGAGGTCTGCGGCGGCAGAAATACAATTACTAATTAATCGCGACGTTCTTTTTGTTTTAACATAAGTCTTTGACAGGCGCGAGTCACGCCTCGTTAGAGTGAGTGGTCTCCGAGTTGCGGAACGTGCCGGGGTTTGCTGGCGGGGGGGGGAGGGGCGGGGGAGGTGACAACCTGTTTGGGTAATTTGCTTAATTTGTTGGGATATTAGTTGAGCTCCTCCCCCGCGCGAGGACGCTGAAGGCCTCACAGATTACGCCATCAATTAAAGAGAGGTATCTTTGGACGTGTC